>NJDC01003359.1:49107-66998 GCA_002245475.1 Calephelis virginiensis
AATATGCACTGTCTTAGTCAGTTTCTTGCCTTAGGAATTCGTCTTATAAGTAATAAGAATAAATATCCCTGGACAAATTACCCAAATTATACGTTTGTTTTATCACCCACCCGGATTAGTACCACCGCCTTACCTATTCCAGCCGCCATAACGTCATGACGTGTTCCGGTTTGGAGGGTAAGGTAGCTGGTAAACTTACTTTTGCTCGAGGTCTAACCTCCCGGCCTCAGGTTGGCAACGTACCATTACCACCTTTGGTGTCTCTAGGCGGCGTGAATTTCTTACAGGAAATCCGTCTGCTTGTTTGCCTTCAAATATCATAAAAAATGGAAAAGCCTATTGTGATAATCAATGTTTTTTTTTTTCAACAGACAGAGCCGTCAGTAACCCCTCCGCCTATTCCCCGTGTACCCTCTCCCCCCAGAACGCCATGCAAAGCGCCCCCCTCCCCGCCCGCAGTGAACACACACACCAAACCCCCTTACTCCTTTTCATGTCTCATCTTCATGGCTATAGAAGCGGCACCAACAAGAGCGCTCCCAGTCAAGGAGATATACGCGTGGATCATTCGACACTTCCCATACTTCAGGCACGCACCACAAGGCTGGAAGAACAGTGTTAGGCATAACTTGTCGTTGAACAAATGTTTTCATAAGGTTAGTCATAAAGATTATGTATATTTTATGCATAACTATCTTCACGCCTGTATAATCGAACACGAGGCAGAGATACGACCAGGGCACCTATGACTAGCAGACGATAATAATTCCCACAATAACTGCGCACATATCCAATCCCGGACAACATTTAAAAACAACAAAATTTATCTTTGTCGGAACGGGGGATTGAATGCGGCATCTCATGAGTTAAGTCCTACATTGAACCGCTAGACCACAGAGGTAATAAATGAGTATACAGGGTAACTTTCAATTGTCCGACCAAATTTTAAGATAAGGGAGTTAACGCTGCTGAACTGATGTCAATATTTTGACAGTTATGTCAAAGTTATATTTTCGTATTTTTTTTATATTTTTTATGCTAATCTTACATTTAACTTACAATGGAACCTTTTTCTAGCAATAATTAATAAAACAAAAAAGAACTAACAAACTACCATCACGCGTGAACGGATGGACCAATTTTGCTAAGTCTTTTCTTGTTAGTTTTAGTTAGAAGAAGGTTTTATGAAAAGAAAGCGAAAATTGCAAGAAAAACCTTTAATCCATTTAAACTGTTAGTAGCTGTTAGTTTCAAGCGATACGAAGTTCTTCGGATCGGCTAGGTTTTTATATATGAGATGTTATTTAATGGTATTTCATAAATTATTGCGCAAATTGCTTGATCTCTACGAGTTAAAAAAGTACTGAATAGTTTATACATGTTCGCACAAGAGATAAAAGATAAAGCAATATATAATGGTTTCAGGTGGCCGCGGCTCCGGGACTCGGTAAAGGATCGCTATGGACAGTGGATCCTCAACACAGGTCGACACTTTTGCAGGTATTTTATACAGTACTAGCTGTATTTTACTGTCAGTGCAGAAGGGTTACAGTTTTCATACAAACTTCCACGCTCTATTAAAGCTCAATGGGGTGGATTTTTTAAATAAGAAGCCTATGTTTTTACTTGGATTTTAAGCTATATGCATATCAAATTTTATTAAAATCGGTTCAGCGGTTTAGCCGTGAAAGTGCAACAGACGGACTTTCGCATTTATAATATTAGTATGGATTTATCGACACTCTGGCCTTCATTGGTTAACATTATATTTAAAAAAATAAGTATTGCAGCTTATAGGTTATGATAGGAACATGGATTTAACAAAAATAGTATCTGTATTTTAAAATGTTTATTATTCTTGATAAAATTTGGTCTCTTCCATTTAATGTAAGATTGTATTTTGACAACGATGGATATTATAAATTAACTAGTTTAAATTTTATAGTATCTTTGCCGTGTTTTGTAAATCTGTAATTTTTGAATAAAAAATGTTAACTGATTAAAAAAAAAATAAGGAAAACATTTATTTCAGACAGAAGTTACACACATTACAATAAAAAATGTAGATAAAAATACTATGCAAGGAACAACAATTAAACATATACAGAAATATTATAAATATAGTGTAGCGTTGTGTTGCTAATGGGAGAAACACTCAGTATATAGTGTTAAAGCATATTGCTTTAACACTGATTTTCAGGTTCCCCCCTTTAGTCTTGACCTATATCAGATTTTTTTAATAACATAAAAATAACGAATTCCGTACAAATATAGTAAAAACAATATACGACCCGTCATTTGCAAAGTCATATTATAAAACAAACACACAAAGAAAAAATAATGGTGTATAATGGTAATAAGGAGGAGGATTATTCTATTTCTGCCATTTGTAAAACGATTTTTTTTTATTTGAAAAAGTGTACTTTTGTGGGGTTTTCATTAAATCAATCAATCACTGGAAAAGAGAACATTCTCAATTTTTGTATACTTAAAAGACGTAACATTGAAATTTGTTTATAGCAGCTTGATTACATTTAATTATAAATAAAATGTATCTATTATTAGGCTTTTGGTCGGCAACCAATGACGCCCGTGGAGGTGGAAATGGAGCCGAGTACGCGAGCGAGCGGTGCGGGCGAGGCGCGGGGCGCGGAGGTGCGGGGGGGCGGAGAGGCGCGGCTGGCGCGGGCCGCTCCCTCCGCGGACGAGTACCTGGCCGCCGCCACCGTGCTCGCCATGAAGTACGGGCCCGCCGTGCTCGACCAGGTAAACTTCTTGCTTCCTCACCAACGAAGAAATATTCGCTCCAGTTTAAACATTTCTTTATCGATAACAAATCAAAACAAGCTGCAGAGACTTTTAGACGTTCCAACCCTTTTTTTCTTGTTTCAGTTGCCACCCGAAGCCCACTTGGTGATCTCGCGATGCGCGCGCGACGAGCACTCGTACAGCGGCGGAGAGGAGCGGCGCACTGCCGAGGCGCTACTCAACCTCGCCGGGGTCACGCCGCACGCACACAGCTAGCGCCCCCGCACACAGGTATACAGCACACCGCATACCACACGTACAGGAATGTAGCTTGTAACTAGCGCCGCACACAATTATATATACTAAGTGGTCGCCCATTGGTCGAAATTCGACCACAATAAATTTTAATATCTTGTTGATAAGAACGCCATCTTCATTTCTCAAGACCGACTACTTTGTTTCCAAACCTTGTAGTGCGCCATCTGTGATCTCTTATCGTTATCATCAATATATTTGTCTGTGTGTGTCAAATGCATGGTAGTGTGGGTAATGTTTTATTTATCGATTTAATGTACTTTGTAAGCATTATTATTAAAAAATATTAACGTTCTGCACTTCTCGTACACATAAATTATAAGTGTGCCAAATTTTATGCTCCTGCGTCCACGCAATTTTCGTAAAAAGGGGTCCAAAGTTTTGGCATCACGTATTAATATATAGATACTACACGGTACAGCACACATACATGTAGTACCGCACATGTGTGTTCAGCAAACACTTATGTAGCACGCGCATTACTTGCTAATACCGCAGCAGTTTTTTTTTTTTTAATTTTTAAAGTACACTATAATGAATATAAATAACACCAGAATACAGAATCCAAAACGGGGGCTTCTAAAATTTTTACTGGCAACTGCTTGTTTATTATTATATTATGCACAAGCATAAAATTGTGCTTACTTTGCGATTTTATAGATTTGTGTTTTTTGGCACGAAATATATATTATTTGTTATTGCAGGTACTCAACGGTGGATGGTGATCGGAGTGTTTGCAAAGTGGGGGTTATAACATCAAATGTAAGTCTTCCTATTACCGCAATGCTTAGTTAAACAATCTATGTAAAGTGTTTCTGTACACACTTACTAATTTATTCGGCTATTATTCTATACGTGTAAAAAAATTATTTACAAAACTCCCGTGAAACATGTTTTCCGAATCTAGTTTTAATTTTAAGTGTATTAAGGTATATGTTAACTTAAGTTTGATTTATTTTATATTAACTGCTCAAATGTTTTAGCTTTTTATTTGTAAGTTGTTATTTTTAATAATATAGTGGAATTATGTTTTCGGCCAGGGCTAAGCCCGGTTCGTAGTGATGGTTGTCATATATATGTTCTTAGAACAAAATAAATTTTATAATCGTAATCATCTTATAGGTCTATCTTTTTGTGAATAGGCAAAATGTTTACCAGTCTCTAGTCCAAGAAAGACAATTCAATAAATACAATGGTTATACAAATTTCTACTATATTTAATATAATTCAATTAATTAATAGTTTTAGGTGATACGGCTTTCGTTATAATGATATTTAATATTAATTAATAACATCACAATAAGTCTGGTTCATTTGATATAGTGTAATAGCTCTAATATTTCAAGAAGTATTGTCAATCTTTTACTAAATTAAAGTTCAAAGAGTAGCCTTTTTTAATTAGTTGCATTATAATTATTTTTGATGTCTATAATAATTAATTTTATTGTGATATCGAAAAATATCATTTAAACTAAAAAAAAATACTGTAATAATAAGAATTTCTAATTTGTTTTTTTAAGACATTAATAGTGATATCTAACACGGTAGCATTTTTTGTAGTAATGTAAGGGTTTTTTAATGTAGTAAAAGTTTGATAATACTTCCTAAAACAAACTCATAGTGATAGTTTGAATATACTATTAGCCGTTTCAAAAGTTTCTGCATTTAGGTTTCTCGTGTAGTAAACTTTCATTAAGAAAACTATTATAATAAGGATAAAATGTGATGTTACTAAAATGTGAATTACCGGTTTTAAGCTTCAACGTATTTGACATATGAATCACCGAAATTCTTTGTCTCTTTCTTCATATGTATTATAGAACAAGACAAATCTACTTTAAGTAGTTCTAATCTTGGTTTGTAATAACAAAGAGATAAACACGGAATCGCATGTGTGTCTGCAGTATCCGTGCGCTCACACGTGCTAGGCGCCGTTTGTTGGATATAAAAAAGTAAGAAAAGGAAATGGCAAAAATTGTCCTTATCAGAGAGATAAAAAATCCCGTTCGAAGCCTCGCATGTGTCACGCCATTGAATTAATTCGCCAATAATTGCCAGTTCAGTAATAATTTTGTATAAGTTAAAGTGTTTTTAATGCGTTTAACGAGTGCTTTAGGTTTTAATTTTTTTTTTTGCTTTTTATCTATACAATAGTATAATTCGAATATTTTAAGCGTCAGCATATTCGCACACTGCAGACTTAACCTGTAAACTATAAATTAGTAATTATTCCAAAATATTTTATTATTGCAGTATATTTTCAAACTTGAAATAATTTTTCGTTGATTAAGATGTTGTTCAAGTTAACACGAAAATTCGTTTAAGGATTACTACTAGTATGTTAAGGCCTACTGTTCCTTTTGTGCCGCTGACTGTGACAGATTTACATTATAATTATGTATTCATAAATCGTTTTGGTCATTTAAATAATTATTTTATTACTGAAGCCATTTTTATTATTGTTTTATTGCTAGTTAACTTTAATACGGGTTTATTTGTATTAAATGATTTTAATTTTTTGTCATAATTTGGGCAATTCATATTTAGACGTTGTGAAGTTTTATTTCAAAAAACATAAATAAAGCATTACTTTCATGTTATGATTTTGCATAATATATGTTATATTAAAGTATTAATATCTATTTGTAAAATAGTTGATAGAAAAAGATGGTAAATTTAAAACATTCAAAAACAATGATTAAGACTGTAGTGTGCGTCTATCCTTAGAATAATTAAACTAACAGTGGTAGGGGTAATATCAACTACATAGTAGAAGCCTTTTACTTATTCTAAATACTATATTTAGGATATTCTGGTATTTAATAACACCCATTTTATAAATAAATGTTCACTGTCAACATATTCTTATGGTATTGCTAAATTCACTTTCTAAGTGCCTATTATTGTTTCTGTGTATCTACAATTAACAATAAGCAGTAGATGTTTACTATAGCAGTAATAGTGACTCTTATTCGTAAAATTACAGTATATTAATCAAGGCTTATATAAAAAATTAGGTTATTGTATAATTCTTATGACTCCAGTATAATATCTGATTCGCAAAATATCATCACATCGAGGACTTTACCATAATAACTCAAATGAGTAATATTTCAATACGTGTACGTGTATGTAAGGTCACGGTTTGATGCGGCAGGAAAGTAATTAAAATTGAAAAATAAAATTTTGTAGAACTTCAAGAAAATGAAAATATGTTTCAAACATGTACATTTATGTATAATTTTTATTTCGTTTTATAGATACTTCTATGGTTTACTGAAGTACTTGTAATTACTATTAATAGTAATTGAAAATTTCATTGGTTACAATTTTGGTCTTTGATAATAATTAATAATAATAAAGTTGTCATTACTAAGGAAATCGAAGAATCTTATTCGTGAATACATAGTGTGCTTATATTTTGTGCCTATTGGAGTAGGATATAAAACATGGGGCACCTACAAAAACGATACAATGTTCTAATGGTAAAGACTCATTTATGTACCTATTTGAATATAATCATTCATAATGTTTATACGTTTCTAGTTGATTTGAGATTATGTTTTGTGAATCAGCTGTTATTCTATGAAACCCGTTGTCTATGCAAATTTTTTTTCTTCCGGTTTGATGTGGTGATATATAAAAATATATGTAGACAGTAGAATCACATAATTAGACTGACTCAATTGACTGATTTGAAGCAATATTATTTATTAGTGAAAATCTTTGTTTTTGTAAAACGCCAGCTTTGTAGTTTTTTTCTTATATTCTGGCTGTTTTTTTGTGGATTTCGTGTGGAAATTACATTTGATCAGAATTAAGTGTAATCATGTTGCTGTGCCAAATTATCAAAGTATATTGCGGTGTTTCTTGAAATGGTAATAATATCTTGAAGAAGTAAACAAATTAATTGTTTCTGATACGAAAAAAGTGTGGGTAAAACATTTTAACTAGTTAGGTGTTTCGTTTTTTTTTTGTAGAAAAAAAATATATATTTACAGTAACGTGGAAGCATTGATTTTTTCAATAACAATTCTTTTTTTTATTAACATTTATTTTTTCCTACAATGGACACACTGTTTGCAATGTAAAATATGATCATCGTATAACTATAGATAAATAATTATTCGTAAATTTTATGATTGCAACTTTCCCAGCTTTAAGAAACGCCGCTTTATACCATATCCAAATAAATAGGTACCAGAAAAATGAGTGTATTTATATATAAAAGAATATAAATCGTAGTTAATTAGCAATAAGTGATAATGTATTTAGCGCTGAAATGATACATTTTTGCTGTTTTAGGAGCGTCTTCCAACGTATTCATTGTTTTCTCTTAAGAGTACGTACGCTTGGGGGAAAAGTTATTTTCGTAGTAGTAAGTTTATTGGTGATCTCTGATACCAAGGATATAAGTACATGGGATCTTCGTGTATGTGTGTAGTGCATGTATGTGTGCGTACCATATAATAAAAGTTGAAAAATATGTCAATGTTGCACGTTTAGATTAGGGATGTAACGACACCATTGCCCACTAGTGGAATAACATCTCTGCATCATCAATCTACAGTTATCAGTCAGACCACGTGGAAGAGTTTTCCAACCGTTCAAGAATTTTAAGTTGATATCAAAATTTATTGGCCGTAGGCGACATGTGTAACTTATTATCAGAAATTTTTTTTGCTTGTTCGCCCTACTAATATTCAAAAGATGTATCATACATCACTCATACATTTAAACGACATTAGAGCTATTTCTCTACTTTCGCTATGGTGTACAGAAAATCTCCTCTGTGTTTCTCATTACGGGTTTTCTATAACTTTTTCCCCAGGCGTCACCTCACTTGCCTTTCTTTTGGTGGTATGTAGATAAAATTTACAGCAATAATTAGTACCTAACGTAGTACTTCGCTGGTAGATGCCATTTGTATAATTGTGTGATAAATTTTCGATTTTACATTTTAAGTGCGAAATTTAAATTATATGACTTTTTGTGTATATATGTTACATAGTAAAAATATTCTTAGTTCAAGGCATAATGTTGCAGTATCGTATGTGCGTTTTTTAAACAAAAAAAATGAAGGTTAAATATTAGGACAATTATTGTTTGATTGTTTGAATGATTAAACGAGTTTCTTTAATTCATTATTTTTCAATTGTTTAACTAATATTTTTTAAAGAAATACCTAAGTCTAATTCTGCGGAAAATGTAACTTTAATTTTTAAAATATGTCTGTATAAAATCAGTTATACGAGCAATCCTGTTGTGTTTGTTTTAAATTTAATCTTCCCATAATATTCCATACGTATAGAAATTACATAGAAAATAATGCCAAATGCATTTCATGAAACTAATGCTGAATTTTACTAATGAAAATAACAAGTTTACATGAACACTAACGCTACAACATACTTCTTTTAAAACTAGAGTCGTTTTAAGAGTACTATCAATATTTTTATTATGCCTTCATCCTAGATTATTTAATGATCAACAAAAATTATGTATAATTACCAAAAGTTATATCAATATGATATTAAAATTGTTGCGGCTCATACTTTATGAAAATTATTTATCGATTAATTTATTTTTTAAATAGATAAGTTGTTATTTGAATTTAGATTAAGTACCTAAATTTTTATCTAATAATTATTTGTTGGTGTGATTGATTATTTATTTATTTTTTATGGCGTCCCTTTTGTATATAGCTTACAAGCTAAGCAAAGTACGGGCTAATACGCATATATGCATTATGAAATATAATTCATCACAAACATTGGTGACGTCATAATTAGGTTTTTATTTTAAAATGAAAAGTGACTGTCAATCAGCTAATTAAAAATATTGTTCTTGAATTATTAGTCGTGGGTGCCTTGGTTGTGCCTCTGCCTACCTCTTCGGGGATATGGGCGTGAAGATACTTTTTTTTTTCTTGAATTATAACACGGTTCATGAATACCACTTTTGACCTAGTGAACGAAAAAAATATTTAGAACTGTTACGGTCGAAATGAAATGGCTGCAAGGAACATGCCGGCCGGCTATTGGCTATTAGCTTACAAACTCCTAAAACACTCGTCGAGTTGCACGCGCATCATAACGTGTCATTATTACACATTAAATGCTTGTCTTTTCTTCTTTCTTTTTCGGAACATGTTTAAAGTTTAAACTGTCCTTTCCTTTTTTTTGGTACTAGCTAGTAATTAATCAAGTTAAAATTTGTGTCAATGTATTTTTGTAGTCATAAGTCGTCAATGAATGTGAGGGTCTTGAGTAAGCGGTGGCCTCATTACTCAAGCTCATTTTAATGAGATTTGACGTCAACGAGGAAATGCACGATACACTAATTTCTTCATAAAAAATCACTTGTGCAATTTAAATGAACAAAATTGAACTAATTGCCACCTAAATTAACAAATTGTATTAACAATGTGCACGAAGTTTAATTAACTACGACTAAAAAAAACTCCGGCCATCTTCTTTCACGATGGCACCAAAACTACGTTAACGTAACTTTTGAAATTCTAATTTAGAATATTATTCTGGGTATTTTTAATATTTAAACGGTATTCTTGGTGTCAAAAATAATAATCAAACTTTATTTCGAGAGTTTTAACGCCATCGAAAGAGAGAGAGTAATGGTCCTAGTTTTCCTGAAATAAAAGAATTTCGTGTGTATATTGGTTATATGAAGAAATTAGTGTATCGTGTATTTTCTCGTTGCCGCCAAATCTTACTAAATTAGCTCGATTAAGGAAGTCACCGCTTTGCTCAAGAACCTAACATGACTTTCTATGACTAATTTTGAATAAATTATGCCCAATATTGCTGAAACGGGTGACTCGTTGCAAACTAAAGTTGACTAATGGCCCATGCTTGAAACTAAAAAATGTTTATACATACGTACGCCAAGACCCTGACGTAGGCAGGCAGTATCGATTGCCAGATCCTTACAGACCTGCCTGGCTTTCTCCACATTTATTACCCTTTTCATACAAAACACGCTGGTTTCGGAGACTCTCGACACCACCCTCGGATAAAACCCGACTGATTGGATGCTGGTATATCAACCAATAAAATAATTAATATACATTTATGTTAGCATGCAGGAATGCCTCGAAGATCTTACGTATACTGATTCCAGGGGTACCCTTAATGGTAAATTCTCTAGAACATATTTTCTTTACATTCTATGTAAGTAAACTCGGCGTATGTCATTACATCTAGAAAAGACGTCAATGACAAATTTTTGATTAGCCGATTGATAGTCGCCCAAGTTTAACACTGATATCATGAAGGTCTTCGCTGCTTTACCTGGAGGACATACTAATTCAATTACAGTTTGAACAAACTAAGCTAAACTAATTGGAGATTATATCTACCGTCCCCCTAAAGCAGCGAAGGACTATAAAATCTAATACGCAGAAGAAAATCGGGTGCAAGCGTGTTCATCAATGTCGTCTTCTAAGTGACCTACAAAAACCTGTCAAAAAAACCTCGAAAATCTATTTTCGCATTAACAATATTCTAGTATTTGAGGGAAAGGGAATGTATATTTTTTTGCTGTAGCAATCTGCACGATCCGCCGACTTCCCAGCCAATATTTCCTAGTAAACCCAAAATTTCTGCTAAGAGGTGATGAGATTCATTAACATCTCCAAACCAGTCTGATTATACTGTAAAAAATGCCATGCTATTACTGCAATAATGTGTATCCTAAGTAATTTTAATCGACATTTGTATGACAAAATTACAAACTGACAGACTTATTTATAAACTACATTACTTGAACATTGGAGTGTAGTAAGACGATTAATGTTTAAAACATTGACACATTATTACTAAACATTAAACTAAGTCATAATTTCTTTTACTTGTAAGTTTTCACTATCTGAATAGTGTAAAAATATTTTAACTTTCACCCTGTTTTCTTCTCCGTAAGCAACACTGATCTCTATTATATTATGTTAAATAAAGTTCAGAATAACTGAGACTTATTCGTTCAAGATTTAGTAACAGTCAGTAAAACAATATTGAATGGAGTTTTGTAATTATTTGGGCAGTTAGTTAACCTCATTTAAGGTAATATTTCACTGTCCAAATAATTATTTTGATTTCCGTAATATTCATATTCTTTACATAACAATAGTTGAACCTGCAACTCACATTGTGCTAAGTTTTAATATAATTATAATTTGTTTTGTAACTTTGTTAATTATGTTCTAATATTTAAAATAAGCTTGAAATGTTTGTGTCCTAAATGTATTAAGTTTTAATATATTGTAAAAATAAAAACCTAAAAAATTTTTTTACTTAGTATGAATTTCTTTCTTTTCCATAGAGATCAGTGACTAAAGTAACATACGATGTCCGTATGTTTCAAATATTTATTGTTAAAATTATGCCAGCTTTGGTACCATATGATAAAGCTATTGTTGAAGTGTTATTGCTAAATCTTTATTTGTTCTATTTTTGTCTGTACATATCCATTGAATAAATTATGTACTGAAATTTTGTTTTTTTTTATATCCTTAGTAGCAGACCCTGGGCGTTGCTGTGGCTCAGGTTAATCTTTCACGCACAAAAAACAGTTTTTGATGAAACTTTACTGGAATACAGTTTATACATCAGAATCATAATATAGGCTTCAATTTATAATTTCCCGTCTTGGTCTGGTTCTAAGTGCCCTTCGTAAGAGGCCACCACTAGTCAAAATATATAGTTAATCTACACAAACAAGACTACTGGTGGACAAGAGTGCTTTGCAGCAACTTGCCTGGGAAGGGATTCACCGCCTTACCTATTTCTGCCGCCGTAATAACTGACATGTTCCAATCCGGGAGGTAGTGTAACCAGTAGAATTGCACTATAGGCCCAATATACCGGCTGCAGGACAGCGACACACCTGTAACATGTATGGTGTCTGTAGGCCTCGTTCACCATCAGAAGACCCGCCTAATGTTCGCTGACGTTTTACTTAAAAAAGGCAAGTGTATTCATATATTAAAAATGGAGTTTCACCAAGTGCCAAAAATGGAAACATAGACCATGCAAAGAGTGCTTGTGGCGCGTCTATAAAATTACCACCGAATCAGAACAGGCCTCTCACGTCGGTCCTGTGAAAGAAACGCAGCGATTTATCTTTTTTCTTAAATACGGTACTCAAAAACGACAGTGGATATTATACTTTTATGAAATTATCATCAGGAGCAATCAGTTCCAGGCATTATTACCAATTAAATATTCTCTAATCCTTTTTTACACCATATAAACACATTTTAAAATTTATTTAAGGATTTGTCTAACGCGGATTAAGCAAAACTAGTGGTCGCCCATTGGTCTAAATTCGACCATAATAAATTTTAATATCTTGTTGATAAGAACGCCATCTTCATTTCTCAAGACCAACTACTTTGTTTCCTGAATAGTAGTGCGCCATCTGCGATCTTTTATCGTTATTATCATCAATATATTTTTTTGTGTTTCAAATGCATGGTACTGTGGGTAATGTTTTATTTATTGATTTAATGTACTTAATAAGCAACATTATTTAAAAATATTAGCGTTCTGCACATCTCCTACACATAAACTTTAATGGGTTTACCAGTACTCATTTCAGGTTATCATCTCCTATCTTCATGCTCCATCATAAGATCGTCTCAGTTGTATCAGAATTCGTTAGTGTTCTCACATACGTTCAAATGTGAAATAAATACCCATAGTGCGTCTAATATACTCTGAATCTTAGAATTGAGCTAATGACCTTGAACGCCCGGAGAGATCTCCAAAAACTATAGCTCTTTTAAATAAAGAAACCGCATCGAAATCCGTTGAAGAACTACGATGCCACAGACAGACACGTGACACTTATAATCCCTTACTTGGCAGTTAAAAAGTAGATTACGAACTTTAAAAGAAACAAGTCGAAGAAATCTATTTATTCAAATAACAATCATATTTCCTAACAATACAAAAAACATTCCATATTTTCACATATTCCGAGCATTCGTTTATAAATTCTAGTTCTATACATACGTAAATACAAGTGTCTATACAGATAAATTGGCAGTAAAACTAATTTTTATAATATTACAACTAAACATTATTTAAACTATTTCCAACCAATCATTTAACTATTGGCAGTAAGTAAAAAAACATTATCACAATGCGAATAAAAGAGACAACTACAGTACCAGATACACACAAAAAAAAATCAAAGTACGGTAATAAATTGCTACCGTGTTAGTTATTATAAACTGTACTTTACAAAGGACATTTTGTAAATACTTATAAAAAAAACCGTTCATTTGTAATATACGTAGACATTCCTTCGACAATACTAGTTTGTTTTTTCACTAAACTTCATTGGAATATATAGTACATGCAATGCAATACAACTAAATTAAAAAGGTTTCACGGTAGCCATTTAATAAATATTCAAAGTGATGAATTTTCATAAAACGTAATTCTATATTTGGCAACATATCGCTCGCCTTCGCGCGCAGACTACACGCATTTAATACGATTTTGACGGCTGTCAAAAGTAAAATAACTGGTTGGACTATAAGGAATAATATTATGTTTAAGAAAAATATATTTGTCGGGCTTCTGAAGGTGATTGCTCCATTGGACAATATGGGCACTTCAATCTGTAAAAAAAACATAAAATTTAGTCAATACAACATTGATCAATTCTTCTTGGAGGTTCGGGCTTTAACTACTTGCCTACCAAACAGTCGTTGAACCAAATGGTTGGAGACGAGCATCAATTTGACTTACAAACAACGTGACTGACTAGCGTTCAATATTAACAACCTATCGACAGATAAAGATGGGCCTTCTAGAGATTTGTTGCTAAGATATTTTTGTTTATTACTAAAAAGTAACCACGGTTACCTGGCAACTGATCTAAAATAGCAGGATCTCTAATATTAGATAGGTTATAATATTGGCCGTGACTAGTTTTGAGACGACCATTTAGATTGGTACCTAAACCTTTTCCAGCCGCAAATAGCTGCAGTATTCGCTATTACGTTCTCATCTAGAGGGTAGCCGGTAAAATTGCTTAAATTAAAAATGTAATGCTCAAGTTTCAACCTCTAACGTTTATGAGCGAAGTCTTTTTTACTTTTTAATACTGTTTTTAAAATGCTAATATTCATTTAACTCATCTGTTTGTTAGCGTTGTCTATAAAACTTTTATACATAAGATGTTTTTTATATGATTACACAGCAAACAATTGCTCTTGAGCACACGGCTCTCTTGGTGGTAAGAGATAATCGTGGTTTACATCATAGATAATAGGTGCGTTGCTGTCTTGTGGCCGCGATGTTAGGTCTATCTTGTGCCAGTTTACCGGCTACCCTACTATCAGACCCGGAACATGACAGTCATTATGGTGGCAGGAATATGTAAAGCTGTGAATTTCTACCCAGATTAATTGCAGCTCGTCACTTTTCCACCAGTAGTCTTGTTGGTAATTACCCATTTTAGCTTTGCTTGTCACTTACTAGCTGCTTGGCAGAAAGGCAGATGGTCTATATTACATAGCAGACCCAGACCAATTGCAACGTGAAGAAAACAAATATATGTTATTTATTTATTTTCAAAAACATTTGGTGTTTGTACCTATTTTTTTTTTCTTAATTTTAATGGAATACTTGAAGTAGTGTATGTTTTTTTTAAAATTCCCCGTCTTACCTCGGTGTTGGTCCGGGTCCGTTGACTAGAATAGACCATCTGCTTCTCTGCCAGAAAGATCTAAAGCGGTAGGCAATAGTTTAAATATTGGTGATTAGAAATAAGACTACTGAAGTGCTGTGCAGCAACTTCACCGTTGAGGGATCCACTGTCTTACTTATTCCTGCCGCCATAACAGCTATCATGTTTTAGTTTGGAGGTTTGGATAGCAGGTAGACTTGCACAGTAGACCCTCAATCCCGGTCTCAGGACGGCGACGCACTTTATCATCAATGGTCTTTTACCATCAGGAGAGCCGCCTGCTTGTTCGCTGATCTCTAACATAAAATAGCCACCTCTAAGGAGACAGAAGTTTGTATTTAACGTTATATTACTTTAATGTATTTACTTGAAGTTATCTACTTCTTAACAAAACACAAAAAAAACGTAAACATAGAGAAGGAAATCCCCAAAAGTTTGATCATGGTTGTCTAGAAACGACAATGTTAGAGTATAGTAAGTATAGAGCGTATAGTGTGTAGACTGACTTGACCCCGACGGCGAGCTTGTTGAGTGCGTCCCGCGAGATGACGTGTCCGCACAGCAGCCGCATGGGCGGGTTGTGCTCGGACGCCTGCTGCCGCAGGATCGGACACGCGAACACCGAGTGGTACCCGCCGCCCTCCTCGCCCAGGTCCACCTGCCACCACCACACCACTCACCACCAACTCCTCAACACCACAATACCACTTCACTACACCCTAATAGACCTTAGTGGAAATCTATGGGACCTCAAAATTGAGGGTAACGGCTCCAGTAAAAAGGATTGTGTTGTTAATATTTTAATTGGAGTAAAATTGAAAAAAAAACGTCTTTTCAATGGAACCAGCTTGAAAGAACGCTCTTTTTAATAAAAAGACAAATTTCAAAATTGGTTCACAAGTAACAGAGAAATCGATTGACGTATATAAAAAATGGAATCGAACATATAACCTACTCCTTTTTCAAAACGGTTAAAAATTAAAATAACAACCTATTTAGTACGGTATTTCGTGTAAATTGGAATCGGATATGACATTTCAGGTACTCTTGAATCAGAATCAGCTAAAAATTATTCACATGGACCATACAAGTGGTACTTTTGCGAGTGGACATTTTTTTTATAGCAACACCAGATCTGAATATTGTTTATTATCACCTAACTATAGATAAGATAAATATATCTATGGATAATAACTATCCATAGACCACCGTTGTATCTTACCAAGAAAAGAGACGTGTGCTTGTTCACTGTCAAATGCCATAAATAAACTATTGCACACGTTATATTGTTCTATCTTCATGCCCATAACCCCGAAGAAGTAGGCAGAGGCACAACCACCCACACACGACTAGTCAAAGACTCTAAGTCCCACAATGTGATAAGTGGCAAGCCTATCGCCAACTGGGCACATATCCAATCCCGAGCAACATTTTTTTTTTATTTAGAAAATTGGAAATACCAAATTTTCTTTTTGTTACCCGACCCGGGATTCGAACCCGGGGCCTCATGCATTCAAGTCCAACACCGGCACCGCTAGACCTCAGAGGCGTTATATAAAACACATTTACTTTTTCCATCCCACTTTCTACTTTGTATTAAAATACTCTGCCTTTTAACAAGCAAAATGTATATCTTACATAATGGGGACAGATAAACATTACGACTTAAATATCTTCAAAAGTTTACTTATTTCTATACGAACGATAACGCAACTATTAGGTCCCTGATACTACATTTATACGCGGTAGCAGAGATCACTTTCCAACAGATAAACCGAACACTTGTTTGCTTCCTATTCCTTAAAGAAAAGGAAAGCTCCACGAATTACAAAGTAGAGAGAGAAGGAGGTTCAAATCTCAAATTTCCTGTTTGTTTGTCGCTACAACATCAGTGGTTGCTTACGCAAAGGATTTAAAATTCTAGTTCCAGATTTATTTAACACTATTCACATCTTTAAAGTGATATCTATTTTTTCCACCAGGAATTCATGTACTACCATAAATATTATAAATGCGAAACTGTCTGTCTGTCTGTTGCTTTTTCACGGTTAAACTGCTGAACCAATTTTGATGAATTCAAACGTCAACATCAATCCCAGTTTAAACATAGGCTAATTTTTATTTTAAAAATAACCCCCCAAACGGCTATAACAGGAGGTGAAAGTTTGTATGAAAATTCCACTATTCATCTATTCCACGTTGACAAAGTCGCGAGCAAATAGCTAGTGCCACATAAAGAAGTACTAAGTAGAAAAGTCTCTTTATCCCCGAGTGATAAACATTAAGAACAGTAATGAGTAGGGACGAAGAAACACGAAGAAAGTATCGATACCTTATGCCTTATGGTATGGAGTAGATATATTTTCGATACCAATACTTTTGTTCTCTATACTTTGTATTCAATAATTTTACTAAACAGGTAAACAACTATTGAACAGGTATCGTATCGAATAAATAACTTTTTTCTTTTTGTAATTTACGGCCAGTGACGTATTATAATAACAAGACTGAGCGAAATATATATTTTCAAAAATGCATATAAGTGTATTTTTCACTAACACTTCAAAATGTATCTTTAAATAGAAGGAATAGAGTGTAACAGTGACAGATCAAAAACGGAGGTAGAATGTCTCGTTTTTTCATGCCTGTCAGACTAAAAAATGACATTATTTTCGTCACGATATTATTAAGGTCACCTTATTAGAAAGGGACACAATACTTTACTTCTCGATCTCTCTTTCTGCCTCACTTTTCAGCTCGGAGTGTTCTGTTATAATAATACGTCCATGCTTATGGCAATATTAGTAACGCCATCTGTGCTCCGTTGCCGGTACCGGTAGGTTGCCGGTTTCGTTAGTTTGGTACTCTGTGGTTCATTGGCTGCAGCCTGTAAATGTATGTGCACGGATTTTTTTGCCTTTCCTGATACATTTTCTCTTAATAAATGAAGGTACAGGCAATACTTACGGACTAACATTGATAAATTAACATATAGCGGATGTCCCGCTTGAGAAAAGGACTCGATACTTTGAGGTATCGATACTTTTGTGTCGATTCTTTTACGAGTACGATACTTTTTTATCGATACTAGTCATGAGTATAGTACCGAT
>NJDC01003359.1:67926-78700 GCA_002245475.1 Calephelis virginiensis
TGCTACCATAAATATTATAAATGCGAAACTGTCTATCTGTCTGTTGCTTTTTCACGGCTAAACTGCGGAACAAATTTTGATGAATTCAAACGTCAACATCAATCCCAGTTTAAACATAGGCTAATTTTTGAAAGGGCGTGAAAGTTTGTATAAAAATCATTTTCATCTATTCCACGTTGACAGAGTCGCGAGCAAACAGCTAGTACCACATAAAGAAGTACTAAGTAGAAAAGTCTTTAGTGATAAACATTAAGAACAGTGATGAGTAGGGGCATGAAGAAAGTATCGATACCTTATGCCTTATGGTATCACTTACACTTCAAAAAGTATCTTTAAATAGAAGGAATTGAGTGTAACTGTGACAGATCGAAAACGGAGGTAGAATGGCTCGTTTTTTCATGCCTGTCAGACTAAAAAAATGTCATTATTTTCGTCGCGGTATTATTAAGATCTCTCTTTCTGCCTCACTTTTCAGCTCGGAGTGTTCTGTTATAATAATACGTCCATGCTTATGGCAATATTAGTAACACCATCTGTGCTCCGTTGCCGGTACCGGTAGGTTGCCGGTTTCGTTAGTTTGGTACGCTGTGGTTCATTGGCTGTAGCCTGTAAATGTATGTGCATAGATTTTTTTGCCTTTCCTGATACATTTTCTCTTACTAAATGAAGGTACAGGCAATACTTACGGACTAAAATTGATAAATTAACATACAGCGGAGGTCCCGCTTGAGAAAAGGACTCGATACTTTGAGGTATCGATACTTTTGTGTCGATTCTTTTACGAGTACGATACTTTTTTATCGATACTAGTCATGAGTATAGTACCGATACTTTCTATTCGATACCGTGTCCGTCGACTAATGAGTCATCATATTTTTTTATTTTAAAAACTCTTAACTTCTTTATGTACCTGTCATACTATATAACTCCGTACTACATAACACGCACACATACCTAATATATGTACAAATATATAAAAATATTCATGCACATGTGGTCGGATGTGTGTCGGTGTGTGTGTGTGTGTGTGTGTGTGTGTGCGACTGACCTCGAGCGGCAGCTCGTCGTCGGCCCAGGCGGCGATGACGTGCGGGTGCGCCATCTTGGCCCGGACGTCGTGCAGCGCGGGCAGCACGCGCGCGCCCGCCAGCACGGCGCCGGCCAGCGGCGACAGCGGCGCCAACCGCAGCAGCGCGCACGCCTCGCGCACGAACACCTCCGCCGCCTCGCCGCCTGGATTTGAACACTCGATCGCTCGAACCCAGAGGCTTTTGGGTATCATATATCATATACATCTACATCGAGCTGACGGATAAACCAATTTTAATAACAAATTTTGTTAATGTCAGGAAAAGGCTCTTATGAAATAAATTAATATTACCAAAAAGAAAACTACGACTTCATTTTCAACTTGAAATCATCTTTTTGCGATTATTCATAGTATTACTGCTTGAGGCGATAAAACCACAAATACCCTTTATAACATTTACTAGCGGTCCGCGGTTATGAAATATACATAAAAACCTTCCTCTTCAATCACTTTATAAAAAAAACCGCATCAAAATCCGTTGCTTTAAAGATTAAAGCATACAAAGGGACATAGAGACAGAGAAAGCCACTTCGTTTTATACTATACAGTGATAATACAAAAAATTCTGAGCAACCAATGCTGTACAACGTAGGTGAATAGCTCGTTCTCGGTTTTGTTCATAACATTCCACGTATGAAAGCAAAACCTCGTCTACTTTCACAAAATCAATCTAGTTAAGGTAGTTTCTACAATAAAGTAGAGTGCACCTTAATGATCTTCCACGAAACTATAATAAAATGCTAAATTAATTTTTATAATTATTGTTAAAAGAAAAACTTTCGACGTGTTTATTTTAAAGTTAAATATGTCAAAAGTACATAATATTATATTATGGGCATCACATAGTACTGACCTATAACACGTGGGTCGAGCAGGCTGGCGTAGGGCGGGGGGGGGGGCGGCGCGGCGGGGGAGCACCAGGCCAGGGCGCAGATGCACGCCTGGAGCGCGCGCTCGTGCCGCGCTGCGAAAGCCGGGAACTTCTCCCGCGCGTACTCTATCGCCGCGCGCACTCCTACCTCACGACCCAACTGTACAACAAACCAGTTAACCTTAACCAGTTAAGTCATAGAAAAAACCACTATGGATATTTGTTAGGTATTTGCTTACAACAAAACCAAGACCACTAGTGACACTACTGTGCAAACTTGCCCAAAATCCACTGAATTATCTATTCCTATAATTGTTATTTTCCATAGTCACCGCTTAGTAAAACTTCCAAATATTCATATTTTTAAATGTAGGAATACTTGTACTGTTTTACGTATCACTTATAATTTATTACTTATGTAGTTTAAGTGTTATCCCTAATGATACTGCTGTAAGTGAAACCGATAAGCAACTGATAACATGATAAATTATAAGCAGCATAAGTATTATTTCATTTAAAAATATGGTAATATTTCTGCCACCATAATGACTCTGTCATGTTTAAATCAAGGGGATAAGGTAGCCGGTAGACTTGTAAAATAAACCAAACACCCCTGCGACAGGACAGTGACACATCTACAACATCTGTAAGCCATGGTTGTCTGATACCATCAGGATAGCCATTTGCTTGTTCACATTTAGGATAGCATTAACAGCTTAGTTTTGTTAGCAAGTATTGTTCTAGTGGCATTTTATATTGAGTGGATCCAACAAGAAACATTTTTGAAGAGAAACTTCTTTATCAACTTGAGAGAAATTCATATTAGTCTCTTACATTCATTGACCTCTAGTTACGCACAAAAAAAAACCACTGTATGTTATCACCGAATTTCATACTGTGATATGATTTTGCTTCATGAAAAATGATGGCCTAGAGAACCTTCACTTCTTTCATGTGTACACTAAAACACACACACTTTTTTATGTTTACTACAGGCTGGGAATTAAATAAATATTATTACAGTCATAGGCAAAATTATATAAATAATGATAATGAAATTAAAAATTTAGAATAACATTGTGATACATAATATAATAATTTACAACTTTTACAATTAACATTTTTTTTAGATTAGCCAAAATAAAAAACAAAGAGAGTACCTTAAGCGTTTGCATTCTGTGCAATGTAAAAGGTAGAGGTGAATGTGTCAACTCCTGTTCACGACTCTCAACCCATTGAAGAGCTGGCGCTGGGTCACCTTCTGACAATGCTACAGCACATCTCTGGAGCTGTGCAAACGTACAGGTCCTCTCCACTGGTGGAATACCAGCTTCATTAACAAATGTATCTCCCACTTCTTCTAAGCCCTGCAATAATTTCAACAATTATACACAAAAGAAAGTAAAAGTAGCCCTGAAGAGGATATACAAAATAAAGTAAAAGTAGCCTGAAGTAGCCTTGTCTATTTCTACCTCGATACGACAGGGTAGATCTTATCGAGGTAGAAATAGACATATAATATATATACAGTCGTGGTCAACTAAATAGGGACATGCAAGATAGTGAAGAACAATAACCGGTTATGTACATACAAATATAAAACCATTGATTTCTCAGTAACTATTATTTGCATAATTTGGTCCGATTATTATGCTTTAAGTGGCTGTAAATAAAAGAATAAATAAATAGAAAAAAGTAATTAATATCAAAGGTTGAACATATATTCAATTTTATGGTATAATTCTGTAGCTGGACATTTAATTAAGGACAGCAAACTATAATGAAAAATAGAGTTAAACAAAACTAATAATCTGCAGTATTATAATATCTTTAACAGCTCCATTTTACTACGTGTTAGATCAGTACCCAGTAGCAAAACCTTTGTTAGTAATTACCGCTTGACACCGAAGTGGCATAGACATTATCAGTTTCTGGCATGTTTCGTCAGGAATGTTTGCCCATGCCTCACAAAAAGCTTCATTAAGTTCATCTAAAGTTGTGGTACGATAAGTGGCTACTTTTTTCTTGATTTCGTGCCAAAGGTGCTCGATTGGGTTAAGGTCCGGGCTATTTGCTGGCCAATCTAGCATGATAGCACGGTAAGAAACGACTTGACTGAACGGGCGGTATGTTTCGGGTCATTATCATGCTGAAACGTCCATATAATAGGGAGATGCTCCTCAGCATAGGGAAGCATCGTTTCCTCCAATATTGCCTTGTATTGATGTTGGTCTAAGTTACCCTGAACATTCCTCACAGGTCCTACTCCACGTCCAGAAAATGAACCCCACATTTTAATGTTTCCACCATGTTTCACCTGCTTTTTTGTGAATCTTGGATTCATTTCCGCTTTTGCTGGACGCCGTACGTATTGACTTCCATCTAAAGAAATCAAATTTACCTTGGTCACGTCAGAGAATAATACATGTTGCCATTGGGCGTAGGTCTAATATCCGTATTTAAGTGCAAACGCCAAACGAGCATTTCTATGTTCTTTCTTAAACAACGGTACTTTGCGAGCCACTCTTCCTAACAACCCTGCTTCTACCAGACGTTGTCGAACGGTCCTCGCTGAGACACCAGCTTTTTCGTCTGTCCCAAACACTTCGTGTTTAATTAAAATAGAGCCTAGAAACGGATCTTTCTTAGCTAACCTGGTTATCATTCTATCTTCTTGCGGAGTTGTTTTTCTCTATCTTTTTATTCTGGGCACATTTAAATCTGTGTTATTGTGTTTGACATGTTGCACTGCATTTTATACCATAGTTTTTGAACAACTTAAATGTTCTGCTATCCTTCGGTATGGCCAACCATGCTCGACAACAAACTTCATGATAATCGTTGGAAAATAAAAAATAAATTCACAATTCGGTTTAACCAAAGAGTGTCCCTAATTAGTTGACCACGACTGTATATATATATATGGTAACTGTAACAGCAAGACAATATTCTCTCATATTTTACAAATATTTACTAAAAAGTAAATACATAGAGTTATACCAATCAAATAGCAGAAATCTATATGTATAATTTAGCTACATAATACGCACAGAGAAAATATACCTGTCTGTATAAATGTTGTGCTATTGCCTGTTCCATTATTGGTCTATTTGTATCTGAGCAGAAAGATTCGGCCTTTGGTGCAACTGCAGCATAATCAACTATGAAGTGACGGTCAATGGATTTACCAACTCGAGACACTGTAGCATGTAGCTCACGATGTTCTGAAAATTAAATTTAAGTATATAGTACTGATGATCATGACTGCTGTAGTTACTCTGTTATCCCTAACAAGACTTTCAATAGGACCTTTTTACTGTCATCCGATAAAATAAACCATATTATAAATGCAATTAATTCCCTCCACCTTGCTCTTCCACCCATAAAAGTTAGTTGTCTTTCTGCCTCAAAAAATAAGGACATCAACAGATTTATTTAAATGTTCTCACCTGTAGACAACTGCAAAATAGTTTGCTTGACAGAAGTCACTAGGTCATTAGCTATCTTGGCATCAGTAGGAAATGTCATTGCATCCGGTGGTCCTAAAAAATAAAAACTTCAGTGGTCAAATGAAATTATAGCATTAAAATCAGTAAAGATCAAAACATAAGATAGAAAACAATACAAGTTCTCGTGTTAAAAACTAGCACAGCCACCCTAAAAATATGCATAATCACGGTAGACAAAGACATTTTCAGTATTGATTGAATGGCATTTGATACTTACGTCTCGAGAGTTCATTTCTTAATTCTTCAACTTGGCTTATGGCATCCTCTAGCACTTTATTTGTTCGGTCATTGAGTGCAGAAAATTTTGAAGTGGCTTTATCAAGATCTTGTTCGACCCCCAAACAAGAATCCATTTCTATTTCTGACAAATAAATATGAAAATCACTATGTGATAGAAAAACTTTAGTGTTTCTGAGATAAAAACAACGAGAACTTTCAAAACATTATGTTTCTGTTCTTCTGTTTACGATAATTTTAAAGGCATTTGCAGTTTTGGAACTTTGTCATTACAAAATACAAAATAACAATCAAATTGTGACAAATACTTTCTGTGACATTTGCTAGTGATGCCACCCCACAAAAATTTTTTTCACTAGATTTGGTCTCCAAACTTGCTAGATTTCAAGATTAAAAAAAACACTTTAATGCCATAAAGAATTACAAACAATGCGCTACGACGATCGTACAACCATAACACACTAACTTAACCTTGACAAAAATTATCAATATTTCTTCATAAATGTAATAATATGTTATCTTGGTACGCATAACTTAGAAAGATTGCACACAGAAGACTTTGTCGCTGCGATATGAATGTAGGTTTTCAACCATATATCTGCCTTATACAATGATTCCATGCACGAAAGAAATAAACATGGAGTCTTAGTTTTACGAAAAGACGGTATGGTCCTTATGACGCCGTGTCGATGGCAAAAAAGTTAAGGGTTTTCGTTTCAAAAATTTAAAATTGCTTCTATATAACAAAAATAGGATAAATTTTTCTTTTAACATTTTGTTTCTAAGTTTTTAACTACCATCATCTTCATAACATCATCTTGTCTTCCTTAAGAAAAAGTGTAATTCTAGCTGTATTTGTTTTATTTATTACAAAATATTTCACATATCACTCATAATATTATAATTTTTTTAACTTCATGATGTGACGCATAAAACTTGGAATCAACTTATAAAACTTCCCATTGTTATAAATTATGTACATTTTAAAATTAGTGGTAATAAAATTTGTATTAATGAAATAAGTTTAGAAATAATTAAAATTATTATGTAGAAACGTGTTAAGAGAAACAAGAGAGATAAAAAGCTATTAAAGCCCTTGGTATGTTTTTACCACATTGAAATTCAATCGTCAGTATATGAAAAGCTGCTAGCTAGGGTTAACTGTAAGAAATCTCTTCACGAGATAAGCTCGTCTATTGTATTTTTTTTCCTAAAATTGCTATTTCTTTTGTGTTATTTCACTTGTGTAAAATAAAGATATTATTATTATTATTATTATAAAAGTGATAGACACAACAAGCACTAATCTACTACAGTGTAGTTAAAGTAGGTAACTCGCGGTTGTATTTCTGATGAAGTCAATGTAATTAACTTTTTCATCAAGATTTTGTAGATAGCAGGTATAAACAAATGCCCCTATCGCAAAATTTATTCGGCAGTTGGGCGCAGGTACAGTCGAATGCAACAATCAAATAGCGACTTTCACTGCCAGTTCAAAAACTATGTTTTCAGTGTGTGTTTTGTTATATTTTAGTATTTTTAAGTAGTATTAAATAATTATATTTAACCTTAATATTGTGTCAGAAACAAGACAATTATGCATGTGCAAGAAAGTAAAAAATCACGTCACCTCTGTTTGATGTTCAAAAGGTTATGAGTTTTTATAAAAAAATAAATCATTAAAATGTAACATTAAAAAATAACATTCATAACACAAAGCAAAATTTTTACCCAACTGTGCCCAAGCAAAATAGACAAAGGAGGATTATCAAATAGTATGAGCGAGAGCGGGAAACGCTCCCTCACTTCCCTGAACAATTTGTTGCCGATACATCGAACAAAGTTCAGCGCAACGACATGTTACCTACTTCGGAAGCAAATTTAAGTTTTATATGAGTTTGTAATTGCTATCTAAATAAATTGTAAGATAAACAGAACATAATATTATCGCTATCAGAAATTTCATCGTTTTTATCTTATAAATCTCATATACACCATGCAATGACTACTTGTTACGCGTTTATATAATTTTAAAATTAAAAAATCAGATTGGGATGGTCATATGGTTAACAAAAAATCGTTTTCGTACTTATGGCTTATAACAAGGATGAGATACGTATTTGTTGTGACAAAAAATTAACCATCTGGTTTTCTTAGGCACAATCTTAGATAAACCAAACTAAGGTTTTTATATGATTGTGCCTAAAAAACTAAATTTTAATATGACCACATATTTAAACCTCTTTACATACATACATACATATCTTCACGCCAAGTCCCTTACGGGGTAGGCAGAGAGTATCGAGTGCCAGACCTCACGATCCTGACAAACCTGTCTTGCTCCCTTCACAACCTCTTTACAAATATTTCAAAACATTTAATTGTTGTTTATTCGTCATAAATGTTTAATTATATTTGTTAAAAAATGGTGGTTGGTGTTTATATTGAATAATAATTAATTACACGTTGACGACGAAAATTGCAATAATTACTGCTTGTTGAGTTTTGTAAGAGAAGGATCTAGTGTTAGTTTGGCATAAACTTAGGAATTCACAGACTTCTTTATGTAAAAGAGTGTTGTCAATATGAATTTCTATTTTTTAGATCGATAAATATCACAAAATATTTTTAGTGATTTTTTCAGAACATCACTGTCATATCCCAAAATTTCACTAAATCTAGGTAATGAAAAAAATACTAAGGTGGCAAGGTTGACACCCACTAATTGTCAATGGACTGACAATTGTCATTTAATAAAATGACAACAACTTCTGCCAATGGCTGTCAGTAATAAAAATAGGAATAGGAATATATACACTATACAGCACATACTGTTAAGAGAACTACCTACACGTTATATCACAACGTTATATGCAGCAAAGAGTAAAGTAACTGTCCATAAAGGAAATGCAGTTGGCACTTGACAGCAAAAGAAATGGCTACTGACAATTTTGCGGATTTTTCGCGCAATCGTATGAAAATAAATACCATAGAAATAGGAATATATAAGGAAGTGCAACAATGTTCTATAGCAAATTTGCATAAATACCGTTGGAATCGACTTATAACTTAACGTCGGAGTACTATAGTTGTTATGTGAACTTAACATCACTTTGTCTCTTTTAACAAACGTTGAAATTATGTACGCCGAAAGAGTAACGATATTTTTGTCTATGCTCATTTTGGCGTCGATTTAAAGGGACGTCATGACAGTTCTCATGTTTGCCAAGAATCCATATTTAGTGTTTAATTTTTATAGTGATATACTATTTCAACTGTCGATATTTTATTTTACGTTCCCAGAAAATAATATTTGGCCAAGATAAGAATGTATGTCATTGCCACTGAAAATATCAATCACAGTAAGAAGTAAGTCATAAGAATTCTTTCAAGTGCTCACTTAAAAGTATAGTAAGTGGTTTGAATGTAATCTGATATTTTTTTTTGTAATGATAATGAATCTTGTAACAAATGTAAAGAGTTAACTTATATAAAGAATAAACATATTTGCACGTCACAATGTAAAAAAAAACGTGCTCGCGAAAAGTAAACAAATATTATTTCTTACGTTTAATTATTTTTCCCTATTTAGGTATAAGCCAATTGAGTAGCACAAAGTAAATAAGGTGATAGTTGTGATTTCTTTCGGTAGGTAAAAAATAATTCTTATCTATTTGCCTAAACTTAACTATCAATCGTCACTAATAGATCGTGTATCGATATCGGTACCTACTCTACTTTTTCTGGACAGCCTTATGTCAAAATGGCAGCCATATTTAGTAGCCGACGGCAGGCTTTTTTCGTAGGTATTTCATGTCCATATACTTAGAGGTCAATGGCAAATACCATAGAAATAGGAATATAGAGGTCAATGGAAAATACGAAGAGAAGTACTTATTCACTATTCATGAAGAAAGTATTGCGTATTCTCTCATTGGTGTCAAATCTCACTAAGTAAGATTGAGTAAGGAAGCTACCACGGGGGCTGCTTGTGTTGATTATGTAACTCAGTGGCTAACTCAAAATGGAAAAGTGTACACCGATTAGCTGTTAAACTGAAACATGAAAAAAATATTGAAACATGAAATTAATTTATTTAAACAATAAAAAATATTAATTGCTAGTTATTTTAAAACTTAATCAAAAAAAATTGGATAACCAAATGTTTTTGTTTTTCCAATTTAAGCATTAATAAATAATTAGCTGGGAGAGCGGCAAAGTATCGACTCTGGAACAGGCAACATAAAGTTGGCCATGTTTTAAACAATAATATGCTTAAAAATATAAACAAAAAGCAATAATTGTCGCTGACAATTTGCTTTAATCGAAGCATGTCCAACACAGACTAGTAAGAGAACTACACATGTCCAAAAAGAAATAGCCGCATGAACATGAATGATAAAACACAATTAAACAAAAAAAGAAGAAAAAACAAGGGGTTGGCGGGAACAGTCGGAGGGGGAAGGCGCGCTTTTCGAGGGTTCCCTCCAATCTTTAAGCTAAAAATGTGTAATATAATGTAAAAATGTATAATTAGTAAATTAATTAAAGTGTAAATATTGCTTAGTTGTGTGTAAATGTGATTTAGTAAATAAACTATATTAGTGAAAGACTATTGTAGAGTTTTATCACGACGGAAGAGCCAGAGGCCTGAACAAGAAAAAAATTTGAAAACGAAACTAGAAAAAGACATGAAATATTAAGATATGGGTTTATTACATCATATAAGATTAGTATAAAATATAGAGGTAAAAAAAAGAATATTAAAAATACTTTTTGCACTGTCGTAGAAGTTTTGGCGCCAACATGAAAGAAGATGATTTTGGTGTTCAGTATTTTAGTTTTATAATTTGTGTGAAAATAATCGTAATTCAAGGATGTGACGGACTATTATTATATATACTATTATATTATTTCTTGATTATGTTAATTAATTATGTTTCTCCGTTAATTTGTTTTAACGGAGAAACATAATTAATTAACATAATCAAGAAATTAAAACTAAAGACGTATTGAAGGACTCAAATAAGCTTTGTCTTAGTGAAGGAAATGACTTTTAAAAAGGGG
>NJDC01003359.1:79422-109094 GCA_002245475.1 Calephelis virginiensis
TGTGAAATAAACATATTTCGAGTTTGAGGTCGAAAAACGTTCCAACAATAATCACGAAGCTATGTGCTACGTATAATACTACTGGAGGTTACACTGATTACAAAGAACTGCTCTCATTTTCAAATATTGCTGACTCTCCCTATTGTACCGGCCTCTCTCTGAGAGAGTCTTGTAAATTCTGGAAGAAGATAGATCGTGAAGTCAATAAACATTAGTTTTTATTAGGAGTTTTGATTAGGCCTCTAGTAACAGAGTCAACAGCTTCGAGGTTCCAACCAAGAAACATAGAGGTGTCGGTTAACTCCAATCTCGGGTATTAAACGCATCAACTCTTGCAAAAAAATGAATATTTAAATTGGATTTACCTCCATTCGATAAAATGTTAGGAAATTTATCTTTGTTTGAAAAAACTCAGTCTGGACTTATACAGTTCTGATTAAACCAATTTGGATTTATCTAATAGAGAAAAATACTACTAAAGCTAGGGAAGTGGTATTGGTCAAAAATAATAAATACTATCGACGACAAAATTTGTGGGATGTTTCTGGGTAAGTGGTGAATAAAACAAAATTAAACAAACTAAATAGTCTTTATTTAGTTTTACTTATATTTTAGGTAGGTACAAAAAGGTTATATTTTTATACAATTTTAAAAAAATTCTGTATCAGCTTCTTCAATAACTTCATCATGCATTGATTGCCCTATCACATTCTTACTGTTAAGCATTTTTATGTCATAAGCAGTCTCTCTGCAATCAAATTCTGAAAATACTGACCACGTTTATTTATTGTTTTAGCAACACATCAGAATGGTACGAAATTTCGTCATGTATTAGGATTATATTTTGTAATAATTTGAAACTGAAAACTTTGAGTTGATTTCAATATAGTTGTTAGTAGTTCAGTAGATGTTGTGTCTTAAGCCAAATATCGGAATGTCCACTTTTAGGAACGTAATTTTGAAATACGTTATTAGAATTGAGATTGTTACGTTGACAAACTTTGGTGATATGTCCACATGTCGGTTTTATAGGTAGTTGATCCGATGAATTTCTAAAAATAAATAAAAGCTGTAGTATTAAATTATATCTTGTGATGAAAATAAGTACGTAATCCACATTATTAAAAAGACACGCATAGCTGGATCAGGTAAGATAAGCCACAGAATTTTGAAAAGAAAAGTACAAGCAGTTTATTTTTAAACAAGGAAGCCAAATAGAAACTGAATAAGTTATTAGAGTCACTGTTTGGGAAATAAAACTTAGTAAGAAATCGCCTCAAAGCGAATGGTTAAAAAAGCAATAAATTTTAGTTGAAAACATATACAACTGGTAGTTGGAAAAATATAAATGTTATTTGAAAATATATTGGGATTAATTTATATATCCGTTTATTTCAACATACTATTATTGTTAGAAATTTCACATCCTACAATTGAAATAAAATTATTTCAATCGGGGGTGAATATTACATGCACCGTTTTTATTAGCACTTAAATAATGTGAACGCAATTAAAAAAATAAGTAAAATTGCAAGACTCATCAAAACGACCATCTCGGATCTTACATTTCAAAACTTACATAATAATACGTTCTTTAACTACAAAAATCACGTTGCATGTAATAATATGTTATAATTAAATTATCCTGACATATTTTGTATCCAAATGATTCTGCAACAAACTGCACAATACAGTCTTAAACAAAAATAATAAACTATAATGGTTATCGATTACACTGTAGTAGTACAACACTAGTGTCAAACCCAAAATACCAAAATTATTAAACGACGCATGGCATAAATATTCGAAACTTACCTAATTTTGGTTTTTTCCGCTTTCCCACGGGCGATTTAATAAAAATAATAAGAAATAAATGTATAATATATAAGAATAAAATAAAGAAATATATAATATAATATAAATAATAAAATAAGAATAATAAAAAAGAATAATAAACGAAAATAATAAAATGTGGAAGAACACTGTAACACTACTTACTTTATCACCAGAAACTGATAGCCATGTTCGTCTGGTATATTATTCTATGACCATGTTGCACAAATGCAGATGAATGCAGAATGCAATGGACTTGTCCAAGTTGGGTAAAAACTGTTACATGGAGCCTGTTATTGATAAAATTTTATAATTTTAACAGTATATTTCTTGAAAACCAAACGGATTTATACGTAACTGATGTAAATCTTTAATAGACTTTTCTTTACACTTTCGATTGATACCAATATCTAAAAAAATGAAAATTGGATCTATCTGAGATTGAAGTAAACCGACAGACAGTTGGGTTTAACACTGAAATATTACAACACCGAAGTTTCTTTTTCTATTTTTTTTTATTTTAACTTCGTATTCGTCCCGTTAACGTTAACGGTTCTTACAAATGTTATTAAATATGTAAAAAAGATCATGGAACATTTTGTTGTGGGTTGAGATGTTTTTAACGTTTTTTACGTCCTATTTGGCATAACTAATCCAATTTTGTTAAATTTACCAAAAACTTAAAAACATTTTGCTGAGTAGGTACAAGTTACAAAGAATTTATTTACCACTCCAGCATGCCTAATCTGTAAACTTACTTCCATAGAGAATTTAGAATTCATAGTCTATTTCATTTTGTATAGACTGTAGAGTACTGTCTTTGATTTTGAAGTCTATAGTCTATTACGTATTGCACAATTTCGTAGGTTATGAAGTGAATTGATTTTTCACAAGTTTCTACTGCAAATAGGTGTTAAAAAGTTCTAGATAACGCGAGAAAACATGGCTCAAAGTAAGTTAAATGATATGGCTGGAAAATTTGCAAAAGGCGGACCACCTGGACTTGGAATTGGCCTTAAAGTAATGGCAGTGATTGGTGCGGCAGGTTATGGAATATCCCAGTCACTGTTTACTGTGGAAGGTGGTCATCGTGCTATTATGTTTAATAGAATAGGTGGAATCCAACAACATGTAATGACTGAAGGCTTACACTTTCGTATCCCATGGTTTCAATATCCTATAATTTATGACATCAGATCGCGACCCCGAAAAATATCATCACCTACCGGCTCAAAAGACTTACAGATGGTAAATATTTCTCTAAGAGTACTTTCTCGCCCGGACTCTGCAAGTTTACCCACCATGTACCGGCAACTAGGTACAGACTATGATGAAAAAGTCTTACCTTCAATTTGCAATGAAGTTTTAAAGTCTGTTGTTGCTAAATTTAATGCTTCCCAACTTATTACCCAAAGACAGCAAGTTTCACTGTTAATAAGACGAGAGTTAGTTGAAAGAGCTGCTGATTTTAATATAATCCTGGATGATGTATCACTAACAGAATTAAGTTTTGGTAAAGAGTATACTGCTGCTGTTGAGGCTAAGCAAGTTGCTCAACAAGAAGCTCAGCGAGCTGCTTTCGTTGTGGAAAGAGCTAAGCAGGAGCGCCAACAAAAGATTGTCCAGGCTGAGGGAGAAGCAGAAGCTGCTGAAATGTTGGGTAAAGCTATGGGAATGAACCCAGGTTATCTTAAATTACGTAAAATCCGTGCGGCACAAAGTATTTCAAGAATGATTGCTCAGTCACAAAATAGAGTTTTCTTACCTGGTAACAGTTTAATGATCAACCTTCAAGATCCCTCCTTTGATGACCTCTCAGAAAAACTCACAAAGAAGAAGTAACAAATAGCATTGGAAGAGTATGCTACAAGATTGGAGCCTGTATCTACTCTTTCTGATGAAGAAACTGCTGTTATTTTTAGTGGTGCCGCTTCTGTGGTTACATAGCATATGTCCTTAATGCGTTTTATATATTATGTAAAGTTAATCTTAATATTCTGCATTTCATGTTAAATAGTTGTAGGTTTTAGAATGTATGGGTATTACAAAATGTATTAAACATTTAAAATAAATACTGGTTTTCATACTTGTTACGGGGACCTGCTATCCTTACATTTTAATTCTTTGGCTCCATTTCTTAGTCGAGAATACAGCTGGGTATCCCACCTATATTACTGGGATATTCTTTTTGCACTAAGGGAAAAGTTTACTTTTGCTTTTATAATTCAAATGGAGTGGAATTTCAAGAGCATCATTTTATAAAAAGCATCTTTAAAGAAATATGAAAAGGCACCTTCCACTTAAGTATGATTCTACCTTTTACCTCGCTTTGACCTCTTCTTCACTTTCCATCAGGTTAGGTAAGGTTCACACTAAAGCCATTAGCAATAAAAATCAAAACCTAAATTCTTATTTACTAAGTGACTTATAGTTATTGAGTTCAAAGTATCAACATATTGTTTAACAAAATAGTGAGTACATGAACTGTATAATTTTCATGCTGCTTTAAAATTTTGTGGACATATTCTGCATTTCCTTAATTTAAAGGCTAAAAATTAATAGTGTAGGTAGATGATAATAACACTGTCACACGCTAGTATTGCATATTAGATATTGTGTTGATACTAGTGTAGTCAAAATAAGTGACAGCTTTATAACTCACTTGTATTAGTGTGACTGCTCTACCTATGCTCGTATTCTGATTTTGAGAGCTGATTAAGAGAAAATGTATGCAAGAATTTGGATGTCTATATACCTTTCTTATATCATCAAAGTATTCAGAATAACAGAATTTGTTTACAATATTTTTGCAAGATAGATTTAATAACAAGTTAAAACTTGAAATCTAGTTAAAAAGTAGGATATTGTTCCTTGTAAATGCATGTGGCAATGTATTGAATCAATAAAACTATAACATCAAACCCTCAGGCTGACAATATACTGTAGATTTAATTTCATTGTCAGCAATGAACATTTTTTAAATTTTATAAATGGTTTTAAGGGAGCAGCATCTAATGCAATCAAAAAAGAAAGAAAGTTGAGTTAGTCAAATCATACATAACTCAAAAACTTCAAAAGTAATAAATATGGTTTAACACTCAAATTATAAACTAATAAAAAAACGAACAAAAAAAAATACGAATTATAAGCACAAAATTTATTTTCTGACAATAAAAACTAATTATTACACACTTTAGAACATAACTATATTACAAGCACAATTTGTCAATATATTACTTTTTAATTGCAGAAGGTTGCGGTAGCCTGTACTTAGCCATTTCTATTTCTGCTTCGAAGTAACTCATATTATCATAACAAAAATATTCAGGAACTTTATAAGCTCCGCTTTTATTTGGATCAACTCCTGGTCCTAGAGGCCCCTGGGCCGGATGAATTACTGCAGCACTAAGTCCAGGAACGTTAGTGTTTGATGAAGCAGGAGGTGGAGGAGAAGAAGTTCCAGATCCAGGACCTTGACCAACATTCTGAGTATAAAATCTGGAGCAAATCCCGATGGTGGTACTAAATCTAGATCTACCAAGCATATTTCTTGTCAAAATTGTTACACAACTTACAAAAGCAGTATCTGGCAGTATCAATAGAGCGCAAAAAAATTAAAATATTTTTTTTCTGCCCTGATAATTGTCAATTGACAGCTGACAACTCACATAGAGTACTGTAGAATGCCTACTTTTTAGTTTTGTCATAAACGTGTGCATCTGCCATTAGATTACTCAACTTTTCAAAATAATTAAGAAAACAGCTTACAAATATAACCAATGTCTTGGCAACAGAACAGATGTACATTTTTTTGTAAATATCGTAGTGTTGGATTATGTGAATGAAATCATATTTTTTTATTGGTTTTAGCATATGGTTTTAGCAGTTATGGAAGGCACAATGCTGATGTTAAAGGGAGAGTATGAATAATAAAGGAGCGTTGGGTAATGGTATTTCATAGTGAGCTTTGAATTAAGTGCTAGACTGCCTTTGCATATTTTTTGTTGTTACAATATGACAGAAAAAAACATAAAAGTCGGTGTGCACGACGGCTGCGTCCCGATTATGGACAGCTATACATGTACATACATACATACATACATATCTTCACGCCAAGTCCCTTACGGGGTAGGCAGAGAGTATCGAGTGCCAGACCTCACGATCCTGACAAACCTGTCTTGCTTCCTTCACATTCATAACCCTTTTCATACAAACATGTATTAAAATGAATAGGTCATAAAATAACAACTTTCGAGTTTTGTAGCTTTTTAATGTGCTATATATAACATATTTTACTGACTGATTACGTTCTTATATACAAAATTGTGTTGTTTATATATTAGAATAAGTAGATTTTTACATTATTTGTGTATAGTTTTAGTGTCTGTTTTCCAGCTTATATTTCTTGTTTTTTATGTCTTTGTTAGGTCTTATTGATTTGTATTAAATACATAATGTAGAAAATAAGTAAACATGTGGCATTTTAACGGAATATTAATGACAGAAGTAGGCCATATTATGATATAGAATATGAATAGCCTAACTTTTGAGTTAGATTAATAAATAATAATAAAAAATTTGTGCATCCAGTCCTTATCTTAGGGCTCAGTCATCAAAAACAGTTTAGTGCTTCAATGAAAGCAAATTTTTTTTTCAACACATTTATGAATAATGACTGCCTACGATGAAAATAAATCAACACGAATAATGAGCGTAATATGAAGGAATTTCACCCGTGATTAGTTGAAATAATACACAAATTATTGTAATACTTTATTTTAAATTATTGTTCTTTCAGAATCTCGTGCAATTAGATTGCTTAAAATTTAAATGCATTGTAAATTAAATCACAGCTCACTAATTGTTCAATGTTTACAAATTATATTTGGCAAGACGTTGCAGATTGCTACAAGATATGTTGAAGCATGCAAAACAGCACTCAAAAGTGCACACTTTGAGTTCTGGGATCTAAATAGTACATTTACATGCATATCTTTCGAACGCTATTTTTTTCAAAATCTATTTTCACAAACATTATAAACAAATTCAATACAAACAACGTTTGAGCAAACAAATCAGGTGCATCACCTCAAGGAACACGTACTAGAAGGTCTGAAAGGACTAAAAGCCATAAACAGGGGAGCGCCATAGGGGAGCGCTATTCTTTGACGTGGCTAAAGCATTCGATAAGGTCTGACACAACGCCTAATCTATAACTGCTACATAATGGGCGTGCTAGACAGACTAGTACTCATCATGCGAGATTACTTGTCGAATTGCAAATTCAGATTTCGTGTAGAAGGTACTCTCTCGAGTAGCAAGCCCCTAGATATGGAAATATCGCAGGGCTTGGTACTCTCACCTTTACTACACCCCCTGTACACGAACGATGCACCCTGACCGCCGGACGTCCACGTAGCCCTTTTTGTGGATGAGATGGTTTTATATGTTTCCCACATATTATATGCAGTATCCTATGTAACGCAGCCACGTTCCTTGGCAACTGATTCAGGAAGTGGTATATAGAGTAATACCTGATAAATGTATAAAAAAAGTTCGTCTCGCTTGTCTTCGTTTGTACAGTACGTTCGATTTTCTGAGAATGCCTCGGTCTCGGTGTCGGCGAAACGTACGTCCAAGGCGATTTGGTATTCTCTGTGGTGAGTTCCTCGACAAGGTTGGCGTAGGATGTGATAAGTTCTTTTATTTCGCAAGTTCGGACTCTACTCGCAATGGTCGCGGTGGTGGGCAGTGGGAACTTTAGTTAGGGTTGTCACATTCTGTGTCACTTGGAAAATTTCTCGCCCCAACAGTTATTCTGCTTACCCAGAACTAACTAAATGAAGTCGTGTTCTACCTATATTTCTGAATGTATGACCCACTGTAGAGCCTTTCCCTATTAATGATTAATTGCTGACTTTGAATTACTTTGGTCATAGAATGTTAAGCTCATACCGGAGTCTTATGTACAATGTGAACGCTGACTTAATTGATGCTTGAGGCACTAGGAATTGGTAAAATTTGTATTTTGCATTGAAATACGTGTTGATTATTCTAATCCTTTATTTCGAAATTTATATATTTTTTTGTCATTCTTATACAAGAAATTATCTGTGGTCCATACTGAGGCCAATGTAAATTTTGATATTTTAATCCTTTTCCCCCAAATAAGTAAATTAAAACGCTGTCATTACGGTATTATATACATATTTATTTATTTTTATTAAATTTAATACGGTAATTTAAGGTTTGGTTGGCAAATAAAAATTTAGTAATTTAGGTTAGAAGATAGTAGAAGCCGTTGTCTATTTCTAATTAGATTGGTGCACTCACACTAGTACAATGTTGTAGTAGAATTAGTTTATTGTCTGTGGTTCATTTTCACGACTGTTTTGGATAGTTTACCTACCTTGCTTATTTCGCCGATTTTTCGGAATATCAGTGAAAAATGTACATGGGTTAAACATTTTTAGTGTATGTGTTAGTGCAGTAATGTTGTGTCAATATAGTGACTTTCCATATATCTAATTTATTGCCGTAAACGCCAGATCAGCCATTTACATGAAAGGTAAGTACAAAAAATTGATACCTCAATATTTTTTGTTTTGTTAACAGAGCCTAAATCTCGTTGCTAAGATAAAGCACATTTTATAAACTCTATAGTTATTTTTACTTTCTTAGACGTATTTCTAGTTTAATAGAAAATATCAAGAAATTATTTAAACATCGTCGCTTTTATTAGTAATTGCATATACATAGTGCCGCTATTTTGTGTTATATTTGTGTATATTCATATAACCCTACCAATTTAAAGACGTCTAATGCCACTTGCGATCGAAACGTTTCTGTCAACGCTGAACAACATAAAAATATTGCGTCACATTTAAAATCCTTATTATTAATTACTAACTAGCATTATTTTATTTTCAATAATCAGTTGATTTAGTTACGATGTTATGGTGTTTTTTAATGTTTCGCCTGTGTGATATTTAGATATTGTAGAAATAAGAAAACAAAACATCCCGATTTAAGTTTATGTGGGACAATGTCTGCATATAAAGAAACGTGAAATTTTTAATGTTTTTTGTAATCTGTGGACATTGGACAATTACAATTTTGTGTATTTCACACTAATCAAAGTAACCACGCATTTTTACTTATTTTTGGTATTTTATTTTAATAAAGTAGCAAAGTAGGTAATGCAATCATTTTACGGATAATGTATTTCTGGATTAAATGTTTAGTTTGTGTCAGTGAAAATACGAATTATTGAGATTATGCGACATGGCGGACCCGGTGCCTGTTTGTGATGTTTTATGTGAAGCGACGGAATATTTATCAAAACTAGGTTCTAATTTGCGTATGCGTACAGATAATTTAAAGGAAAAAAGAATACGAAAAGACAAATTAAAAAATGCACACGCAGTTCAAAAGGCGATAAACAAAGTACTCCTTATTTGTGAATTGTCAAAAAAGTCAATAGAAAATGTTGAAACTGGTGTCAAAAAAATTTTGGCTCAAATTGGCGCGAGCCAAGCAGAACAGGATAGCGATAAATCATATAAATCGGCCAAATCTAAACATAAGGATGTTTATGAACATTTTACTTATGATTCAAAAAAGTTAAAAGTACGAAAAAAAATTAATGTAAAACATTATTTATCTTCAAAAGTTTTATTAAACTCAATTCCCATGGATGTTTTAGACAAATATCCTGTATACGAAAAGTGTAAGTTGTACCATGCTAGAAAATATAAAAAAACATCTGAGTCTAAGAATTCTGATTTTTTAGAAGTGACTGAACCTGAAAATAGAGAGCAAGAAATGGAAAAGTCAAGTATAGAACAGAGCTCACCTTTGAATCAAAGTGTTCATGATAGTTCAGTTATTCAAATAGATAGTTCTTTTAATGAGACTTGTGTTACAGATACTAAAGTACAAGACAATACTAGTGACTCTGAAGTTAAAGATAATAGCTCAAATGCAGCCAAGTCTAAACCAAATGTACAAAATAAAGAAAGTAACTTGACTAAAGAAAGAGAGTCTAGCATATTGTTAGAGGATAATAGTCAAGATCAAGGCGACTTAAGTGATACTTCCAGAATATCAGACAAAGATGTCCATAAAATTAAGGTACACAATCAAGATTCAAAATTTAAGAAAATAGAGTCTTGTGATTCTAAAACAGAAATGAAACCACAGGAAAACTTAAGTAACTTGAAAGGTGATAAAGTATCAGATGATTTAAAAGACACTGTAATTGAAGAAAGTGACAGTGAGAAAGATAGTCCTGAACTACAAAAAAGCTGTGATGAAATAAATCAACTAAATAAGGAATGTAGTCCGGACAGTAGAAATAAATCTAAACACATTAAGATAACAGATGATTTAAGTTCAGAGAGTAGTAAAGTAGAAAAGTTATCAAAAAAGACAAATAATCAAGGTAAATCTACAAATGACATTCATAATGAAGAATCTTCTAATAAAAAAAGATTTAAACGTGTTATAAACATGGATGATAGTTCTGAAAGTAATCAAAGTTCGCCAAAAGTAGAAAATTCATTACCAGAGACAGATTTGTTAGAATCATTGTCTGAAAATAAGCCTGAACAAGATGAATCTTCAAATTTAAATAATGATGAGAAAATTAATGAAAATGTTGAGGCTGACAAAACTTCTCATGTAGAAAAAATATCTGAATGCAGTGAGGAATCTGTTTTAAATGATACTGAATGTTTAGATCCCAGTAAAACAAAGCCACTTATTAAATGTGTTAGCATCAATAAATTACTTAAAAAAGATTTGATACAAAAAAAAGATGAGTCATTGATTGAATTAACAGACAGTGATAATGAAAATGACTCTGAGACAAAAAATAAATTTAAAAATTCATCAAAAACCAAAGAAAAAACTATAAAAAATAAGTCAAAATATATACATCAATCACGAGAAAAGAGAAGAAAACAACAAGATAGTTCAACAGATGAAGAAGAGTGTTATTGGTTACAAAAAAGAGAGGTTAAGAAATTCAAAGCTAAAAAATTTAGTATTAAAGTAAGTAGGCTCCCAATATTTACTGCAAATTATCTTACCACTCACAATCTGAGAAAGATTGTACAAAATGAATTAGTTTTATATGAAATTGACAATTTGTCCAAAGAAAGTGAAACAGACGGCTGTGGTGTAAATAAATTACTAAAAGGATCATTAGAAAAGAAAGATAAAACAGGGAATATTAAATCTGATGTTAACCTAGCAAAGAATCAATTATTATTTGACTCTGATTCAGATAAATCAACTAAAACATTGAATGAAAATGTTACAGAGATAGTAAAACAGGCCTTGCTAAATGACTCAGACTCAGATCAACAAACGGGTGATAACATATTAAACTCACCACTAAAAGAATCACTTAACTTAGAACACAATGATAATGAACAGAAAAATGAAGAAAATGATAAAACAAAAGAGTTGGCAAGAGAACAGCCATTTGAATCAGACAATGAAAGTGCAGATCCAAAAAAAAATGGATCTATATCAAAAGATCTAAGGGCAAAAAAAATTGCTAAAAATGACTCAACACGTAGTTCCAATTCAAGCTCTGATGATGGAAGTGGCAAAAAAACAGAAAATATGAATGATATAGAGATATCTAAAAATGATTTAAATAATTGTGATAACAGCACGAAATCATCCCAATCTTTGACTAACCTAAGAGAAAACATAATTTCAATGAAGATGTCAAAATCAAAAGAAAATGAAACAAATGTTTGTGTCTCTGAGTTGCAACATGAAAAAGATATACCAAATAATAATGAGAATGTCAATACGTTAGACAATGATGCAGGAGAAAATAATTCACATTTATCCCCTAATAACAAGAATATTGGTATGTCTGACAATGGTAAAGGCGAAAGTGATATAACTGTGTGCCAAAAATCTTCAGAAGGTCAGAAAGCCGGTGTGTCAGAATTCAAGGATGCCATTGAAAAACCTGAAAATAAAAATAAAAACAAATGTCTCGAAATTGAAAAATCACCAACTTCGAGAGAAAAGAGTGACAAAAAAATTGAGAATTCAGATTCTGAAAAAAAAGACGAAAATTCACCATATAATTCATTGACATCAGATAATGATGCAAACAATACAAATAATGATGAAGGAAATGGAGATAAGCAATCTTTGCATGGAAATTCAGATCCATCTAATGAAAATGTCAAAGAAAGTGAAAGTTCACCAATAAAACATCTTCGTCTTAGTACAGATTCAGAAAATGGCTATAAATTAGATCTTGCATCAAATAGTTTACCAAATGAAAAGGAATCTGAAACTGTAAAAGATTCTGAAACAATTGAACAAACTAAGTCTTCTTTATTAAAAGATTCATCGGATGAATTAAAAACCTCTTATGGCAAAAGGAAAAGAAGTAAAAGTGAGAGCATTTCACCATCAAAAAGAAAAAATATTATGGAAAGCATGCATGCTAAAAAAATGTTACTTACATATTCTTCCAGTTCTGATACCGATGATGAGCAACTTAAATCTGTTTTGAAAGAGATTAGAGATTCATTACTCAAAGGATCTGATGATGAGAAAAGGAAAAGTGTTTCAAGTGCTTCAGAATCTGAAAAGAATACTAAAAGACCAAAGAGAAAAACGAAACATGAAAGCAAAGAAGAAAAATCCGAAAATGTTGATGACTCATCCCAAAGCAGGGATAGTAGAAGTACTTCTTCAACAAAGGAAAAGTCTAGTTCCAGTTCTAAAAAGGTTAGAAGAAAATAAATTTTAGGTTTAAACAACTGTATGATTAAGCTTCTATTATATTGGCTCATTCTGTATGCTGGTTATCAAAATACATTTGAATACTTAGTTGGTACAAATATCTCAAAAAATTTGGTTTGTATACTGTTCAAATATTGTGTCTCGAGAATATATTATATAGCTAACTTTTGAAATGTCAAGATTAATTAGGGCACATGGATTATTTTTTTATTTATACAATGCAATAGTTTGCTTCATTTTAATTGTAAATAATATGTCTTACCTAGCTGCAAGTGAGGTTTATTGCTAATTTTTATTTAAACATGTAGCAGGAAAAACGTAATGTATTACTACATATATTTATTATATTTCAAGATTGTGCTATACCTAAAATGTATCTGTTTTTATGTAGTATTTACCTTAACCACTACACATAACATAACAAAAGATGTGATGTTATGTGATGTATGTAAATTATTATTTATTGCAAAAGTTGATAAAACAATAGGCCTTACAGCTTCTAAGCTATCAATAAAAAGACTAATTATTAAACTCTAGTTATTTTCTTCCATATCATCTCAGATTGATTCATTCTTACAACTATCCTTAAATTTTCTCAAATTTCTGCATTATGTTCAATGTTAATAGAATTAATTCAAAGATAAATAAAAAAGATAAAGTAATATAAACATAAATATTCATGGCATGAAAAAAATGCACGAATGATCTAACACCAAAGTAAGCAAATTATATGGTTGTGCTATGAATGTTAGACAAAGATACTAAGACATAGAAATACTTAAATATATACTGGAATAAATTTAATAAACACCTAGACCCTGCTGGGAATACTGACAATGCAATACAGACATCTAAATATTTCATCACATAAATGTCTGCTCCCATTGGGAATCGAGCCGGAGCCCCACGGTTGGTTGGTGGAGTTATACGTGTGGGCTAGCCCCTTGACCAATCAGTCAGTCAAACATAGCTTATAGTTATCCCTTTAAATAGTAATGTTATAAAATCAAATATTTTTTTTTTTTGATAACCAGTGTGCTTAGCTGATTTGTTTTTCATAATGTAGATTATTGTGGTTTAACATGTAAAAAGTTAATGTTGAGAGGTATTATTAAACACCTTATTGAATATTTGCCTTTCATTTTTCAATTATCATTTAAAAACAAGAGTAGCCAGGTTATGATATACATTCATATAAACTCAGATGAAACATTAATTGCAGATGGGCGGACCTAATAATGCACAAGATAGCAGCTGCCAAAATTCAGATACTCAAGATGACAAAGATATTGATGGGTAAATATTTTATTATCAGGGAATGTGGGGATTTGCTTAATACATAACTGATTTTGTGTGTCTGAATTGGTATTCAAGTTTTCATAAAACGAAACTTAACATAATATATTTGCTGGAAAAAATAAGATGTTATGTGGAACACGATAAGTCAAACTTCACAAACTGATTAACTTTTACCATGTTATTATTAAACACTAGCAGCCGGCGCGGGCTTCGCACGGGTGTACAAATTTCAATTTTTTTTTATGTTATAGGAAGGCAAACAAGCAGACGGATTTCCTGATGGTAAGAAATTCACGCCGCCTAGAGACACCAAAGGTGGTAATGGTGCGTTGCCAACCTGAGGCCGGGATGTTAGGCCTCGAGCAAAAGTAAGTTAACCGGCTACCTTACCCTCCGAACCGGAACACGTCATGACGTTATGGCGGCAGGAATAGGTAAGGCGGTGGGACCAATCTGGGTGAGTCGCTGCCAAACTCTACCACCTAGTCGGATGTCACGGTGTTAGTGATGGTAAGCCTATGCTTGCCTTTTACGAGCTGCCTGGCAAGGAAGGCAGATGGTCTATTCTACAAAGGAGCCCGGACCAACACGGGGAAATTCATAAAATTTATAAATAAATAAATATAATAATCAAATATTATAAATTTATAAAATTTATAAAAATAACATTGTAAAATAAGTCTTTATTTTGCTAATTCCGTGTAACTGTTGTGGCAAATAATCCTCCAAATGACACAAAATGTAACAAGCCTAACTAACATTCCCACCGCCCATCTCCACAACCAAAACACAAATAAATGAAGAGCTCAGGAAACAATATATATTGTTAATTGAGAATCTTGACATTACCCTCATATAATATCCGAGTGATCTGATCATGGAATGTCAACATTGGTCTCCCCGGGCACCTACATCCATCCACATTCGCATTGTATATCTGCTTTGTCAATATTTCATCTGTCATTCGAGTGTATGTAGGTATTTTGCTAAGAATGAAATTTTTTATTTCGTAATATCTTTTGAATGGATTGTTCAATTTCAATAATTCGAAAAGTTATCTTATGGCATTGATACAGTCTTGAATATGAAATTTATTTGGATAAGAATTAATATGAAGGTATAGATAACATGGCCCGAATATGGTCACTCTTTTAAAAAATATTAAAGTAGGTATATAGCCGTAACTTAACTGTAATAGTTTGATATATATGTAGTATCGCGAAATTTTGTAGTAGATGTTGATAGGTTTAATAATGTTGTAGAACATCTTTTTATGTTATCATTAATGGTTTACGCAGCGCATGCGATGAAAGAAATTTTAGTAGGAATCCCATTTTTTTCTAGTTACAAATATAGCCCATATTCAATCGGTCCAGTAGTTTCGGAGCTAACAAACAAACAAACAGTCAAATCTTTCCTCTTTATTATTTGTATAGACAGACAAAAGTTCTCCAAGGTTTTTAGTGACATTTTATTATTTTGAAAGACTATAGTGTCAACTTAAACTTTAAAGTACTTGATGTTCATATTAATGGCTAGAATTTAATTTTTAGTCTTATACCCTAAAAAACTAAGGCAAAGAGTGCCGGGTAGTAAGGATCTGATTTGCATGCGATTCGAGCTGACCATTATAACAATAATCTTTAATATTGTAGATTGTATGTTAATATACAATAGTATGTTTTTGTGTATTAAATAAATTGTTAGTAAGATATTTTTTAAAATATGTATATGGGCTACAAGCACTTGGGGCAACCTAGTTTGATAGACATGATTCATTGTATTTCACATAACAAAACATCACTGGCATATGTTATTTTATATATATTTTGAGTGTATATAATGTTATGTCTGCAACGAGAGGATGTAAAGCTTAAGTTGATTTTTTATACATATATTAAAGATTAAAATGGGATATTTATTTTACACTAACTACTGATTTAAAAATACTTGTCAATATAAAACTGGCAAAATCTTCTCTATTGCTTACATTCTGTAAAAAAAATTAACCCCCCCTCTCTCTATCCCCCCTAAGGACCACTTGCATGTTCCTGGGTTAAGTTTAATAACGGGTTAAACTGTCAAATATATATTGAATTAGTCCTATGTTAGAAGCTAACTTTGAGTTAAATATTTAACCCAGGAATGTAGAAGTCGGCCTAAGAGAGTCTTTTTGCTTTAACAGCCATTTTTTCTACATTTATTTGTTAAATCTATTTTGAAAATCTTGTGTCTACTAATATTTCTGTTTACTTATCATGCTAGCTTTAGTCACCAACATATCATTACTATAATCTGTGACTCAACTGAAAGAAGTTTTATAAAATAATGTCCGAGCCAGAACATGCTTGTTACTTACATACTTCCTATTCCAATAAGAGAATCTTTATTTCCCCTCATTGGTCTTGGATCTCTATGTAGAATAGACCATATGCCTTACAGCAAGACAGCTCATAAGAGGTGAGCATAGGTTACATGGGTCATTACCAACAAGATCCCAGGTGATAGAATGCTGTACAGCATTTTGCCCATGTAAGATATCCTTTCCTATTCCAGTGACATGTTCCAGACTGTATGGAGAGCAGGCATGGAATAGGCAAGGATATCTTAAAACTTTTTTTTTAAGATATCCTTGCCTATTCCAGTGACATGTTCCAGACTGTATGGAGAGCAGGGTACTTGTTGACTTCCACAGTATGGCTAAAACTTGGCTACAAGACCAATGTACCAAGCACATTTTTTATTCTGGTATATATTTAAGTATTTCTATGTATTAGAATCGTTGACTAACATCCATAACACAAGCATATAATTTGCTTACTTTGGGGTTAGATTCAATTTGTGTGACTTGTCCTGAGATATTTATTATTATTTATGGTGTCTATAGGTGATGGTTGTCTTTTACTTTCAAGAGAGTGATGACCCATAAAAAAATAACATGTAATTTTCCATCTAAGAAGGTACATGTAAACCAAGAAATAATTATTTTTATGACAATGGAAGGCAAACAAGAGACGGCTTTCCTGATGGTAAGAAATTCAAATGGTAAGAAAATTCTGAGGACGGGATGTTAGGCCTCGAGCAAAAGTAAGTTATTAAAATACATAATTTTTAATTTGTTGGATTTGATTTATGAGATTATTCAGATTGTGGCTTCATTAAAGTTTTTCTTTTGCTAATATTTTTGGGTAGGTACTTTACAGTTTGGCCTTGGGTGTGTCTAGTTCAAAACAATTTCAGTTATAATTATCTTATTGTGGGGCTAGAAACTAATTAAAGGTGGCATGTGGTTATGGTGTTGGTCTGTACTTCGTTATAGTATTAGCCTTACAGTAACTACAAAACAGTATTATTTTAATTTCAATCAATTTAAAGAGACTAGTGTACAATGAAATCTCAGTGTTAGTAGAGATACTATTATAATAATACTGGTTTAAGATGTTGCAGAAAAGACAAGTTTAGTTTTCTGTTTTAACAGATTATGATAACATACTTTCCACCAGCAACAGGATTAATAAGTAAGTAAGTATCTTCAGGCCCATATCCCCGATGGTTTAGGCAGAGGCACTACCAGGGCACCCATGCCTAGCCGAAGACACTAAGTCCCACCATGTGATTGGTGGCAAGCCTATCGCCAAACTAGCACATATCCAATTCCGAGCAAAATTTTTTTTTTAGAAAAACCACATTCTCTTTTTGTTGTTCGACCCGGGTATCGAACCCGGGAACTCATGAAGTCAAGACCAACACCTGGACAGCTAGACCACAGAGGCGAAAAATTTTAAGGCGAATTTTATGCTACTCATAAAAGTCATCACGATACAGAAATGTACCATAATATTTTTACAAGCTTTCTATCAAATAATTATGTAAATTGTAACAGTTTTCGAAATGTGTACAGTGAGTTGCTGTTAGATGCTCTAAAAACTTGCTTGTACTCTATTTTTTTAACAAATTGTATCAAAAAGTGTACTGCATTGCTATTGGTCTACGTAATCAACATAAAGTTAATTTCAATCAATCAGAATGTGCCTTTACAATATGACAATAAGAATAAAGGCGTAGTGCCTGCTCCTCATAACATCTCATCACTCTCAGTACTCATATGTTACAACTAGCTGGTACTTGTGGCTTCGCCAGCGTTTTTGCAGGTACCCGTTTTGCGATGGATTAAAAGTAGCCTATATGTTAATCCAGGCCACAATCTATCGGTGTTCCAAATTTCAGACAAATCCGTTCAGTCATTTGAGGGTGAAAGAGTAACAAACATACACACATCCTTACAAACTTTCACATTTATTGTATTAGTAGGATAAGTTGACAATAAATGATAAAATTTATTAGTTGTTTGAGGAAAACCAAAACGCAGGACCCGTTTGCATTTATTTTATTCAACTTTCTTTAATATACTCGTATTTCATGCACAACCAAATGCAAGTGCTTATCCTAAACAGTACTAAGAAAAATTCGATAGATTTTGATTGAATACAAAATTTTGTACAAAAATGAAATAGATTAGGCTGCAAGCTCAGACCGCCCTATTTCCTGTAGGTAAAAAAATCTTATAATTTTATTTATGTATCTAAACAAACTATTTCAACAGTTAGCTTCCATGAGCCTTCGCCATTTGTAACTTTGTTTTTTTAACAAATTTGTTTCACGTGAAACTGCCACCAGAAAAAGTGCCTGGTGACCGAGATTCAACTGAACTGCATTGGAAATCGCATAAGGTAGGGTCGCCTAAGATCGGATGTGACTAAGACCAAATGCATAGAATTTTCTGCAAATGTTGCGCGATTTTTTGCGGATGCCAAAAAATTCGTATGTATCATTTTATTCTCACCTTTCTTTTATAATGCGATGAGTAGGATATGTGTGATATTTAATATGAAGAATTGAAATATTTAGTACAATTTTCTTAAAATTTTGATATGTTACTGTCATTTTATTATCTTTTGTAAGTTAAATTTTGCGGCGCAATGTAAAAGGCACACTAGATCTGTATACCTTGTTTAAGCATAAGACATCTGTAGGCAACAATCCCGACTTCCCTTCCTTTGCCTAACATCGGATATTAGTGGGTACATATTGTAATAAAAATTGTTATTGTTAGAATGTTTTATAATTGTTATTAATATTAATGTTAGAATGATAGATAAAATGTTTCCCGCAAATATATTAAAAAAAATCCCGTAATGGACAAAAATAAGTCCGTGGGTGCCGTATATGTCTTTGACTTCCTGAGGTCCCGGGTCCGATCCACGGGTCGGGCAACTATAAAAAACTGGGAAATGTGTATTTTCATTTTAAATTACAATATATGTCTGGTAGGCGATAAGCTTGCCACCTATCACATTGTGGGACTGACTGTCTTCGGCTAGTTGTGGGTGCCTTGGTTATGCCTATGCTCTCTTGAGGGATGTGGGCGTGAAGATACTTTCTTTCTTACATATATCCGCATCTCTCCTTATTATACCTTTCCTTATATCTTCTATTCTATTATGACGACAGGAATAACTAATAGGTAAGGTGGTAGGTGCCTACCCGGACAAGTTGCTACGCAGCACCCTGCCGCTAGTGGAAATCTTATTTACACTATATATTTTTGCTATTTACTTTCTTCTCTACCTTCCTATTTCCTTGACATGTGCTTTCAAGACATTCCATATCCACCTCTTCTTCCGCTGCAAAATATTGGAAGCTATTTTTAATTCTTTTTTTCAAATTATCTTTGAATTACAACTTTCAGTTTTTCAGTAAAGGTGTTCATTTGATCAGTACCATCTTCTGTATTCATTGTCTTTTAATACTTCTGTGATTACCAATATATACCGCCGCAATAATAATAGTCGCCTACACCATAGATGTTATAGGTGCTTCTCCTGTTGACAGGAGCAATTGAGTAAGTCTACCGGCGGCTAAGTCGTCCTCAAGACCTAGAACATATCGGCTAGAATAGTAAACCTCTTGCTTACTCGTAGTGGTGTTGGTACCAATTCTGACGATTCGTCATAACTCCATCTCTTATTAAAAGAGAAAGTAAAACAATAGTTAAACTACAAAAACCGACTCCCAACTATTTCAATAGTTATTTTTTTTTAAAGATTGCAAATGATTTCGTAATGTTATCACATACATTATATCAACATCCTATTAGTAGTTTTTTTAAGTTATATTTATAAATGTATAAATTTCCTTTGTGTTGAGGACCTCATCATCAAAGGCCACTAGTCAGATCATGATAAAATTAATATGGGACCACCTAGGAATCATGGCCTAGCTTTCTAAAAGAAACCATCAAAATTGGTTGTCTACTGGTCGAGTAATCGCGTAACAAACATACACTTCGATACTCAATACCTCCTTCTCTCGCATATTAAATTCTACTCTTCAGGACCTCAAGTTGAATGTTAGTATTGGGTGGGTTGTAATTAGCGAATAGGCAAAGTTAATAAAATTCTAAAATTCATCGAAATCGATTGAGGCTTTTACTATAAAAGCGAAACAAACATACATACGTTTGCGTTTATGTAATTTACTCTAAAAAAGAGGACATTCTCAATTTGACTGTATGTTTGTCTTGGCCAATTACGAATCGATTTTGATGAGTTTTTTTGAAAATGTCATGATTCCGAGGTGTCCCATATTAATTTTATTGTTTAGTAATTTTGTTTTTGTTTGTTTGTTGTTTATTGTTAGTGTTTTTTTAAAGGTATAGTTGATATACAAAACTACTATTAGGATGTTGATAAAATTTATGTGAGACCATCTCCGAATCATTAGATATATTTCGAAAAATGAATGATCAAATAGCGAAGTGATATCTGATAAAATAGTTTAAGTTGTTTTTTTTCAGTTTTTGTTATAATACAAAGTTATAGCTTGTGCCATAAAGGTTACATTATATTTTGCACATCAGTATAATATTTTATTGTATAAAAGATTTCTATCATTGGGTTTCAAGGACTAAAACACGGATGACTATGTGAGAGCGGCATCACAAAATGAAAAGTCAGTGGTATACGGTTAGGAGTTTGTCAGCATATAGACACGTTAGAAAGTTTAAAACCACTAACTTTTGTTTTTGTTCTGTTGCAGGCTGACAAATTTAAAGACTTTGAATAAGAAGAAGCGTATGCGTCGCACCTCCACCTCGACAACTTCGACGAGGTCAACAAGGTCTCGCGTTAAAAAGGAAATCATGCCTAAAGTGATCAGTGAAGAGAATTTCCTAAAAGCAGAGACCAGCTCCGACGCACAATCTGCCAGCGAAAGTGATGCGGGTGTTGAGGAAGGTTAGTATCCTATATCCCATGGCAAACAAACAGGTCGAGGAATTTCTTGATGGTCAGCCGTGTGATTTGGTTAAAAGATCTTGATGATGTATTATATTAGAATTGGGATGTTTGTGTGATTTCATTCAAAGTCTACTCATATCCAAGTGGGACACAGCTACAGCTGATGAGAATGTTTGGTGGCAGGAAAATGTAAGCCGATACCTTATAGATCGGAACGATTTATAGCTGTACTCAACCACCAAGTTACGGCCACTGTTAGTGGTGTCGAATAATCAGTCGCTTGTCCTTCACTACCCTCTCGTTAGGTAAGCAGTTGGCCTATACTCCGAAGGAACCTACCACCATTTTTATAGCCTTCTCCCACACTGTTAGTCCTAAATTTTTAGTCACTTTAGTTCAAGATTTTATTATTTGGTATAACAGGTAAAAGAGCACAAGACTCTCCTGATAGCAAAAGACAACCGTTGCCATAGATACCATAGATGTAATAGGTGCTTCGCTGTCTTATGTTAGGCCTAAAGTGCATGTCCACCGGATACCTTGTCTGCCTCCACACAAGAATGTCAATGAAAATGAATAGGAAGCGCGCCTGGTGGATCCCTACCCCAGCAAGTTGTTGCACAGCAGTATACCAGCAGTGGTAATGACCTATAAACCTATGCTCGCTTCTACGAGTTGCTTGACAACTATGCAGGTGATCTATACGACACATAATTGCCGCTCACAGACATCATCACCAAGAGAATCACAGATGAGTTGCAAATTCTTCAGGAAGAGTGCAACATACTCTTGAAGGTTCTTAAATCTTCTTTTGGGAATGTCTGTTTGCAAATTGTTCTACAAATATAATGTACTAAGTAACTGATGTCTTCAGAATTGCATGCTAGAAGATCATGATTGCGTGAATCAAGGAGGTGAGCATGGCACTTTAAGCTTTGACGCGATGTCCGAGTATGACCAAACGAAAAAATTACTCTGAGCATTCCCCGTGCAAGATGGAGGGATGCGCTTTTTACTGGGGAAGCTAATTTGTTTTTTTTTTATTTTTTTCCCAGATGTACCCCAAGTCACGGTTACGGGACTAAACGGGGACGGAATAAGCCACCTTGCCAAGGATGATTTGTTGGAAGAGAGTGACTCGTCTAACTCTGAACATGATAAGGAGGTGAGAATTCTTTAATTGGAACATGGTAGGACTAGATTAGAATAATAATTGATACAAAAGGCTTAACTTTGCGGAAACCCATACTTAAATCCGTATAAAATTATTTAAGATGCATTTTCCTGCAAAAAGGTGTAGACGTATTGTAAGGCGATAAAACAGAAAAGGCCGTGTGTAATGAATGGATCGCCAGAAGCTAAAGTCCCCAAATATAACTAACTACACACAACACATACACCAGTAAACTGTTTATTAGCACCAGCAATACACACGCTTCAAAATATTCAAACATACGTTTCGCTTAGTAACCGAAGCATAGTGTGTGTATTGCTGGTGCTAATAAAACTGTTTCGTGGTGTGTGTATTGAGTGGAGCTGGATATGTTAAGTCGTCTTTATATGGTAGTACAAGGAAGTCAAAAATCTGACTGATTTCCTGATAGTAAGATTTTTTTCTCCAAACCTGAATACGGTACCGGTTTTATTTTTGTAGGAAAAGACAGTAGTGCCAGCCCAGGCTAGTCCTTGGTGGACTCTCCCACTTAGTCTGACTGCTTTATTGAAATTTAAATCAAAATTATTAGAACGAACAGTTTTCATTCGAACCTATTTAAATGTCTAATAAAGACAGCATCATTTGTAGTTTTGTATTCGTTGTGGTAAGATTACGATTATTTGACATAGTTAAACCAAATTCATTATTTAAAAATTCAATTAGATAAATAGAACAATAATATCAAATAGAATATATAATAGAACCAAAAAGAACACACACGAACATTAGCGTCAGCGCCCTGCGCCCTCTAAACGAAATACCAGGCTTAGGCATACATTTTCGCAGCGCCGTAGATAGAAAAGAGGATACTTCCTCTCCTACGACGCGCCGGCTATTCACTCTCCAACCGTCTTACGAATTTTCGATCAGGTCACGTGTCTTGACGCGAGTTTAGAAGTTTTTACCCATTCCAAAAAAAAGTGCGCAACGCCGCTAAAGAAGTTTTCACTTCAAAAAATGTATTCATAATTGGGACGGGACAACGTCTGTCGGCTCAACAGTGATTATTAAAAATAATTTGTTTGTGGTTAACCAATAATCTTATCTCATTGCAGGACGTCAAGCAAGAACACAGTTCTGATGAAGACAAGTAAGTTAATTTTTGTATTTTTAACACAGTGTATGTTTTTTATGTGATAAGTGACGTGGTACTACGAGGGCACCCATGACCAGCCGAAGATACTAAGTTCCACAATGTGATCAGTGGCCAGGATATTTTTTTTTTGTTTAGACAGTAAACAAGCACACGTTTCTCCTGGTGGTAAGAGACAAGCGTTGCCTATAAACACCATGGATGTTATAGATACGTCGCTATTCTGTTTCCGAAGTGTTAAGCCAATTGTGCAATTGTAATGGTTGCCCAACCTGCCAGACCGAAACAGAACACTATCATTTTAGCGGCAAGAATAGGTAAGGCGGTTGATCTCTCCCCTAACGAGTAGCTTCACAGCACTCTATTACCAGTGGTTATGTTGGGACTGATCCATTTAACCTTTGCTCGGCACTTTTAAGCGGCCTGGCAGATAGGCAGGTGTCCTTTTCTACATAGGAGTCATGGACCAACACGGATTTATTATAACATTATGGATTAGATGTTGCCCCACATTGACAGCATATTATTATATTGAGACAAAAGAATACAGGTTCAAATCCAGTCCGGGGTGAAATTTATTTTATTATTTTTTTAAATTATTGCTCAGCTTGACCGCGGAAACCCGTTTAATAATTAAAGAATAAATAGTACATAGCCTATCCTATCTCACTCTCTCCAGCCTCATATACGCAACAATATATTATAGTCACATGGCTCCGTTGCGAGTCAAAGAAGAGCAATTAAACATACTTTTGTATTTATAATATACTAGCATCCCGCCCCGGCTTCGCATGGTTATGTAATATACACATAAACCTTTCTCTTCAATAACTTTATCTATTAAAAACCCCATCAAAATCCGTTGCGTAGTTTTAAAGATTTAAGCATACAAATGGACATAGGGACAGAGGAAGCGACTTTGTTATGTACTATGTAGTGAAGTGTGGGTTAACGTTTTATTTGCAGTGTCAAAGCGCGACGTCGCAAAGCGAATACCATATCCTCAGACTCCGAAGCTGGATCCGCCCGGAAAAAAGATAAGACAGTCAAGTTGAGCGACTTCGAAGACAGTGAATGTGAGAGTTCAGAACCAGTTAAAAAAGTTAAAAGAAAGAAAAAAGGCAGTGATAGTGATGCCTCCGTCAGTTCTTCAGCGGATGGAAGGTACGCGTTAATTACGCGAATCTTTTTTACATGTAATCGACGTGTTTCCAATTTGCATAGTTAAATAGAATTCAAATATTTGTAGGAAAATAACTTTCGATAGATTTTATATAGGACTAGCCGACCTAGCAAATTTCGTATCGCTTGGCATTAAAAGCTACTACTATTTGATGCTCCGATTTAGCGCAGTCTGCCGGATCCAATGTTAAACATTCCAAAATCAACGACTTCTTACAAATAAAAATCGATTAAAAAAAAGATTTTGCAGTGGACCAAAATGTGAATCGAAAGCCCTTGAATATACACAAAAAAATCAAAATCTTTCCAGTCGTTTAGGAAGAGTTCAGTGACATACAAACACACACACAAGAAACATATGTATACAAAGATTTGAAGAAAGATAAAACGAATAGACAGCAAATGTAATTATGATATGTTTCCAACATGATATTGTATTATTGTGCCCTGCATAAGTAAGCTTTATACATACATACGTACATACATACATACATATCTTCACGCCAAGTCCTTTAAGAGGAAGGCAGAGAGTAGAGAGTATTGAGTGCCAAATCTCACCTTGCAGAACTTTCTGGCTTCCTCCACATTCATTACCCTTTTCATACAAACATGCCGGTTTCAAAGAGTACGCTTTATAAGCTATCTCAAACTTCCAAATGAGAACACACAATGGAGAGAAAAAAAATCGTCGCTCGTCTTATACAAGTCGCTTAGTAAAACAGAATGAACTCGTCTCATATCGTCCTGACACGAAGATTTCGTTTTGGCCCGTACTGAATGTTAATTCGAGTGTTTGTACTAGATGTCCTCATTGCAATCTCTTATAAATATAATGTATATTGTATTATTACTTAAATTGTTGGTATACATATTGTAAAATGTGGAAAAAGACAAGCCCGCTGAGTTTCTTTTGTCGGATTTTCTCAGTGTGTAGTCTCGTTATGATCCGGTGATAGTTTTAAATATATAAACGAGTCCTAAGTGCTTTTTGTATAGTCTATGTAAAGTAAATGATACTCAGATACTAATAGAACGTGAGTCGCAGGACAAATACAAGAGGCGTTGGGCGAGGGCGAGGTGCGACACTTCTTTGATTTTCATACAAAATGTATAAAAGAGGTGGGGCGTGAGACATACTAAGACGATGCGGTGTGGGCCCCACCGCTTCCATACATTTTGTATGAAAATCAAAGAAGTGTCGCATCTCGCCCGCGCCTCGCCCTCGCCCGACGCCTCTTGTATTTGTCCTGCGCCTCACGTCGGCGATAGACGTCATGACACGTTAGCGAATGAAGGAAATTGTTATAACTATACCTGACATTGGCTATATAAGTCGTGAAAAACGATTGAAAGCCATATTTATAAAAGAAGAAGAGGAGGAAAATGTTAGAAATTCGTAGAAGTGGTTGAAATTAATCTTTAAAAGACTAATTAGTTTAGGAAACGAATCGCATGTTCGTTTTCGCGATCGACTATAATATGCCTGTATTACCTAAAATACTAAAAATAATCTGTATATCAATACGTGACGCCAAAACTTTGGACCTTTTTTTACGGAAATTGCGCGGTCGCAGGAGCATAAAATTTGCAACACTTAAAGTTTATATGTCAATAATAATGCTTATAATGTACATTAAATCAATAAATAAAACATTACCCACACTACCATGCATTTGACACACACCCAAACAAATATATTGATTATAACTATCGATAGCTATTGATTATAGAAGATCACAGATGGCGCACCATACAGTTTGGAAAAAAAGTAGTTGGTCTTGAGAAATGAAGATGGCGTTCTTATCAACAAGATATTAAAATTTGTTATGGTCGAATTTCGACCAATGGGCGACCACTAGTAATAAATAAATATCGCTGGACAAGTCACACAAATTGAATCTAAACTCAAATAAAGCAAATTACATGTTTGTGTTATGGGTGCTATTCAACGATACAGTACATGGAAATAAATAGATATCAGAATATTTAATAAACACCCAGCCCCTTAAATGCAGACATCTAAATGTTCGTCACAGCAATGCCTGCCCCGTCGAAGATCGAACCTCCGAGTCCCTCGGTTGGTCGGTGGAATTAGACGTGTGCGCTAGTCCCTCGACTAACGAGGCAAATTAGTGAACGACAAACATTTATTTGGCATACTTTTTTCACTCTTTGTTGTACATAAAAATTGTATTTCAGCAAAAGGAGACGGAAAAGAATAAAAACTATAGATGACAGTGATGGGTCAGGGTCTGAAACCGAAAACGAAGGCAAAAATAAGCATGGTAGAAAAAATATCAGAAAGGTAAGCTTATTTTTAACAGGCTTCCGAAAAAGCTTTCATTAGCATATATCTAGGTTTTTATTTGATATATGTTAAAAAAATATTATGTACAATGAAATGTAAGCAGAATGTGTTTTAAGTATTTTACAGCTTAAATATCACATTTTTGACGAATTAATTTAATATTAAAAGTGATACCAAAATGGTATTTTCAAGTATAAGTAACACATAAGTAATTTCGTTACAAAATCTGATAAGTGACAATGACTAAGATAATTGGATACAGTTACAGTCATATCCCTCGACCACATAACACTCTCAAATGACACTCAGAAAATTTATAGCAACTTTCTGACGAAATTAGATTGTAATTTACTCAATTACAAGATTGTATTTAAATCTATTTCCAGCTACAAAATATATTTTTTAATATTATGATTTTGTTTTGCAGGTTATGGGCAAAAATCAGTTGGAAGAAGCAACTAAGAAGGCAGCTCGAGAAGAAAAAGAAAGGATAGCTAGAATAGCTGAAAGACAGAAATTGGTAAGACAATATTTTCTCTAAAACTTTGACAAGATAATTTTTTTACAAAAACAAATACCCTTTTTTAATGGTGACAGACTGAGACATATTATGATATAATTAATGACTATCTTACTTCGCCGTTGTTGCGATTCTGATTATTAGGGTTAGTTAAATTATCGCAATAACATAGATCCATATTTTTTTTAAATAAATCCCTTTTTAAATTAGGAAAAATCTCTGCATGAGGTTAAAGCTAAGTAGTCCGTTTTATGTCAGTCCACGGGAAAATAACGTGTTCAATTTTATTCAGGTTTTGCATTATATGTTACATCAAAATCGGTCAAGTAGGAGCCGAAGTTTTACGCTACCGTAGATTTTATATTGCGCAGTCTAACGCGCAGGCATGAGCATTAACAACAGTTGACAGATCAATTTTGTATTTTCACGTCCGTGTCCCCGACGAGAGTAGGCAGAGCTGCAACTAGAGCATCCAGAACTAGCCAAAAAAACGCAAGTCCCACAATTTATTATAAATAATCGTAAATAATATAATATATATTTTAGACAAGTTAAACAAATTGAATCTAACCTCAAAGAAAGGAAATTGTATGCGTGTGTTATGGGTGTTTTCTAATACATAGAAATGCTGAAATAAATACTAGAATAAATTTAATAAACACCCAGACCCGGAAATGCAGACATGTAAATGTTCATCACTCAAATGGCTGCCCCCGTCGGGAATCGAACTCGAGCCTCGCGGTTGGTCTGTGTAGTTAGGCTTGTACACTAGCCACTCGACCATCGAGGCGGTTAATTATGTTTCAGTACAGTAATTTTTTTTAAATTGGTTTCAGTATAATAATTTGGAATTTGACGAATCAGGCAAACCTGATGAAGTGGTACTAGAGAAAGTTGTTTTAGACTTTGACCCCGAGACTAAGGAGCCCTTGATTCAGGTGGACCCTGGACTAGTGAAGAAACTTAAGCCACATCAGGTACTTTTTTGTATATTCATTTTAGTACTGCCACTGTTTATGGTTTTACTATTCAAATAAATGAATAAAAATCCTTAAAAAGAAAAAAAGAGCTTTTAGTCAGAAAGTCTTAGTAGTTTTAGGGAATTTTATTGCTTTTAAAATGAATATTAAAATTATGTAGAGTACTTTTTTGCTAAATATTGAATTTAGACGAGTATTTTGAAAATGTAAAATATTTAGATATTTTCAAGTAACAATGAGTTATTGTTATAAAAATGAGCAGTAAAGATAAGATTGGGTAAACATTAAAAAATAAAGATAAGATGTTGGTAAAGGTAAACTTACTTTTGCCCTTTTGCTCGAGGCCTAAAATCCGGACCTCAGGTTGGCAACGCACCATTACCATCTTTGGTGTGTCTAGGCGGCGTGAATTTCTTACCATCAGGAAATCCGTCTGCTTGTTTGCCTTCCTATAACATAAAAAAAAAGGATTTATGTTTTTTTATCCTACTATCTCAACTGAGGCAACCGGGAGAGCTATAAAAGTTAATAGGTGTTTAACCGCGACTAAAGCTGATGCAGATACTCGATATAACTATATTCATGCCAAGTCCCTGACGTGGTTGGCAGAGAGTATCGAGTGCCAAACCTCACAATCCTGACAAACCTGTCTGGCTTCCTTCACATTAATTAACCTTTTCGTACAAACACGCCGGTTTCGGAGACCCTTAATACCAACCTGGGATAAATCCAAGCGATCTGATCGTGGAATGACAACCTAGGTCTCCCTAGGTACCTACATCCAAGCACATTCGCATTTTATATCTCCTTTGTCAATCTTTCATCTGTCATTATTTCCACATGTCTGAACCAGTGGAACATGCCCTTTCTAATTTAAACACTAACACTTTCTTTCAATACCACTCTTTCTCGGATACATTTATTTAGTATATAAAATATAAATTGAGTTTTGGCGGCATCGAGAGAAAAGTTGATCGAAGATTTTTCACAATTTCGGTGGCATTTTGTACAAATTTGTTCAGTGAAAGAGCACAAATGAAATGATCAAGAAGAAATTAGCGTATCGTGTATTTCCTCGTTGCCGCCAAATCTCATTACATGAGCTTGAGTAAATAGGCCACCGCTTTACCCAAGAGCCTGACATGACTACCTGACGAC
>NJDC01003359.1:109632-137408 GCA_002245475.1 Calephelis virginiensis
CAATCCCACTCTTTCTCGGATACATTTATTTAGTATATAAAATATAAATTGAGTTTTGGCGGCATCGAGAGAAAAGTTGGTCGAAGATTTTTCACAATTTTGGTGGCATTTTGTACAAATTTGTTCAGTGAAAGAGCACAAATGAAATGATCATGAAGAAATTAGCGTATCGTGTATTTCCTCGTTGCCGCCAAATCTCATTACATGAGCTTGAGTAAATAGGCCACCGCTTTACCCAAGAGCCTGACATGACTACCTGACGACTTATGACTGATGACTATGAAAATTAATTGAAATTGATATAAAATTTGATGCAAATTTCTACTTGACTAATGGCTAAATACTAACGTGAAGACCAAAACCTAAAGAAAGAAAGAAAAATATAAATTTCATATACGTATGTGTTTTTTTTTCAGGCGAATGGTATAAAGTTTATGTGGAACGCTTGCTTTGAAAGCGTGAAGCGAATAAAGAAAGATAAAGGCTCAGGGTGTATACTGGCGCATTGTATGGGATTGGGGAAAACTTTGCAGGTACTTTCATAACAATAATAATATTAGCTCGTACGATGAATATGGTGTATCTTTTTTTCAGGGAAGCCCTTTGTGTGGAACGGTGAATTTGTAAATATCTTCACAGTTAAACCACTGAACTAATTAGGATGGAATTTGATATGAATATGTGAACTGTATGTATATGCCCTATGTGGAATAATGCGAGTACTATATGTATATAATATGAAACATGTATATAACAGACTCGAGTTCTAACATATGTTATTTTTTTTTTAATCAACTCTCAATAGTGTATAGAGGAGAATGAGAGCTTGTATGAAAATCTTAACTATTCTGATTTTGTTAAGCGATCACTAATATTAGTTACCTATCACATACATAGAAAAAGCAGTCATATTTCAGAACCTCAGGATTTGTTTTTGAGTGCTGTGCAGCAGCTTGTCCGGATTGGTACTGCCATCAGGAATAGACATTCCTACTGCCATAGCATCTTGCTCGTCATTGCCCTGTTTCTTTCGGAAGGCGGAGGGGTGCCTGTAAACTTGCAGATGTAATCTAATGTCCTGGCCCTTACATAGCGGCGCACCGGTAACGTCTATGTTGTCAATAGGTGATAGATGGTTCTTACCAGCAGAAGAGTCGTCTGCTTGTTCACCATATCATATCTTTGGACAAATCACAAGAATTGATCCTATTTAATTATGCAAGTGATGTTTGGTGTATAGATATTATTTCTAATACCCGTTTCATAAACATATAATTTATATATCCCGACAAAATTTTAATAAATATTTAGACCCAGGAATGCTAACATATCATATTGTAGGTGAAAGAGTATCTGTTTTTGTAAGTTTCGTTGCATAATAAAGTGTATTCATTCACCTGTTGGGAAATGGACACTTGGATTGAAAATCTGTACAGTAACTAATCTGATAATCCTGAATATTGTTTGCGAAATCAGTCAGGCTAGGAATATTTTGTTATGACAAGGCCTGGGTGACTTTAACTGTGCGTACTCATCTTTTCAACTATATGGTGTCAATTGACCGCCTGACCACCTCGTTGGTCAAGTGGCTAGCGTACACGCCTAAGTACACCAACCAACCGCGAGGCTCGGGTTCGATTCCCGACGGGGGCAGGCATTACTGTGATGAACATTTATATGTGGGCTGCATTTCCGGGTCTGGGTGTTTATTAAATATATTTTGGTATCTATTTAAGTATTTCTTTGTGTCGAAATCGTTGACTAACACCCATAACCCAAGCATATAATTTTCTTACTTTGCGGTTGAATTCAATTTGTGTAACTTGCTCAGGGATATTATTATTATTAATAATAATATTTAGGGGAAAAAAATGCTCGGCATTGTCGAATCTTACCATCAGGAGAACTGAGACATTCGTCTGCTGAAAAAGAAATGTGAAATGAAATTATGTGTAAAATGTTGGTATATCCAGGTGGTGTCCCTGACGCACACACTGTTGTCGTACAGTGAGTTGACCAAAGTCAACCGTGTGCTCGTGGTATGTCCCCTGTCTACTGTGCTCAACTGGGTCAACGAGTTCAAAATGTGGCTCAAACACACAACTTCTGACTTTGAAGTGGATGTGTATGAGCTTTCAAGGTTGGTACTTCGCCATTACAGCTGTCAATTAGTACTAGGAAACAATTTTTTTTGTTGTTAATTTTTTTACCAAATATTTCAGTATTTTCTGTATATGTTAGTGATATGATTCTTATTTTCAAATTGATTCTATTTATATGTATACTTCGAGAGAATAATTAGATTTACGAATGTTATTTTTTGTATTAACAAATTGACTGTTTAACGTAGATAATGTAAGTACACCTGCATACGATTGTGGTTACTCTGATAAAGTGAGAATATAATTAGTGCACTCTAGGTTAGGTTAGGTTCAATTAAAAGTTTCACCAGTCTATTATGTTATTGATTAACCAAAAGTTTCATCATTAGACACTTTTGCCAAAGTACAAAAAACCTTTTAGGTGTACATAACAAAGTCAAAAAATATAACCGTTTACATAATTAGCATGTTAATATAAACTATCAATTTGTTAGTGACATATTCACCTGTGGGTGTACGCCGCCGCTGTTTTTGTATTTATGCGGTGACATTCATTGGTAGTTAACGATCCGCTGGTTACTCACAGTATTTTATATTTCTTCAGGTACAAACAGAATTCGGAACGAGCTTTCCAGTTGAGCCAGTGGTTCCAGGGTGGAGGGGTCTGTGTGCTGGGGTATGAAATGTTCCGGAACCTGTCCGCAGACAACGTCAAAAAGTTTAAGAAAAAAATGCTGCGGAACTTCCAGGAGAGCCTCGTTGATCCAGGTCTGTCATATACAGTAAATACATACTAGATTTGAGGAGAACGTGAATTTTTCTTTTATATGGTTTATTAATAATCATAAACTTTATTAAAATAAACAAATAAAAATTGTTGTATATGTAACTTTGAACTGTCTGTTTTTTAAACGTTTTAAAACGGAAGTTTTAGCTGTACGTTTGCCTATAATAGAGATTTTCCTCGACTGTAATCATAATCATCAATATCAATTATTTTATTGCACAAGTACTCTGTAAAAGGCATTTTCTCCCAGTTTACCTTTTGTAGTAATAAGAACAATACTTGGGTTACGTGTTAAGTATATGGTTATAAGTACGCACCGAAAATTAAAACTCTTGCAAAATATACAAATCAATAAATGTACAAAATTTATGCCATGCTTATTGCATACATTATATATGCATATTTATTAATATTTGCATATCAGTTATATTGTGTTTTAAATACTTATCCTAATGTTTAATCAACTAGTTAGCGACTTTATCAATGTTGAATACATTTTCGTACAAACTTCTTTATAACAATTATAAAAAAACCTTTTTGGGTTGACTATTTAAAATAAATTTCCTATAATTAATCTCGGGTTTATAGCTGTATGCAAATCAAATTTCAACAAAAATGGTCCAGCAGTTTAGCCGTGAAAACGTAACGCTCATACAGACATTTATGATATTAGAATAACAATGATTTTTCACACTTTTAATATTGTGACAGGTCCGGATTTAGTGGTGTGCGACGAGGGACATTTGCTGAAGAACGAGAAGACCAGCTTGTCTCAGGCTATGAACCGCATCAAGACGTTGCGCCGTATAGTCCTCACCGGTACTCCGCTTCAGAACAACCTTAAAGAATGTAAGTTATATATCTAATGGAAATATTGCCATCTTTTTAAAGTAAAACTTTTTTATTAACGTGTAAGAGAAATTTGCCGTCGCTTTTCTCTGTTACGTCCTTCCATATCGTTACTCCCATAAGAAAATCGCTGTATGTTATCGCCGAATTTCATACTTAGTTTTTCGTGATTATTGTTACTCATATTTAAAGATTTTTTTTGAAGTGAAACTTCTTTTTTGTAACGCTCTATAAAGAATATTTTTAACGTAGCAGAGGATGGCAAAAAACGAACGGATGTTCGTGAACTCTCTGTTAATATTAATTTGAAGCGTAACTATTTTAGCATAATTTAAATTATTTATTTATTGTTGTATTTGTGTTTAGGGTGCTAAAGTTCAGAACCCTGAAGTGTTAATTTTCTAATGTACGTATAGTATATGATTTGAGTTCTACAACGTGTACATGTAACCGGCATATTAAGCAAATTGTGTTTAAAGCATTTTTTTAACCATTATTTTTTTTTTACCTTTCATTAAAAAATCTTGTAAAGTTGATATGTAGGAAACTAAAAATTTAATCATAGTAGTCCTGCGTTGCTGGTGTTAAAGTAAAGGTAGACTTTAAATTATAATAAAACTAGCAACCCTTCTCAGCTTTGCACAGTAAGACAAACTTCAATGTATACATAAAAACTTTCCTCTCGAACCACTATCAATTTAAATAAAACGCATCAAAATCCGTTGCATAGTTTTAGAGATCTAAGCATACATAGGGACAGACAGCGGAAAGCGACTGTTTCATACTATGTTGTGGTTAGTGTAAAAAAGTAAAAGTATTTTATGCAAATATTTACTAAGTTCTCCCAAGTGCCAATGATAAATGCAATGAATAATTTATGCCTTTTAATTATTTGGAATGATTTGCTAATGACTTGTTTCCAGACTACTGTATGGTGCAATTCGTGAAGCCGAACCTCCTGGGCAAGTACAACGAGTACCTGAACCGGTTCGTGAACCCCATCACCAACGGTCAGTACACGGACTCCACGGAGCACGACATCCGCGTCATGAAGCGCCGCTCACACGTGCTGCACAAAATGTTAGATGGCGCTGTTCAGGTAATCTATATTTTTTCTTGAAAATTCGTCCCTAGCTCCTTTCTGGACACAGAGCTGCCTGCTTACCTGCCTGACACATCAAAAATGACGACCATGATTTTACTTGACCAAGTTTTGCTAATATTCGCTGGGATTCTATCTTCTTCAAACTTAAACTCTAATTATATTTATTTTGTAGGTAAGGCATCTTACTTTTAAAACATGTCAATGTTACTTACATAAATAAAGTTGTCCATTCACAAATAATTGTATCACAAAATAAACTTAACAATCGTTATCATTTTAACAGATTATTATTAACGTAGTGACTACCCATAGTAACCTAGATACTACGTATAATAAAATTATAACCATACAGTGGGTACATAAAAATAAAGCTACCGACTTTATATTTATGTAAATATTTCTGACGCCAGTGAAAAGTAATTATGGAGGGTAGAGGTACCTCTATATACTACTATCAGAAAATTCTTCTGCTTGTTTTCTTTCCAAACTTTTTAAAATATTTTATTAATAGTTTGTGTTGAGTATGCCAGATCGTAGAGAGATTTTTTTTTTGCGACTGTTGTCATGTTTATATAAACACGTAAATAAAATATTGGTTACGTTTTCAGAGACGAGACTACGGAGTGTTGGCGCCATTTTTGCCTCCAAAGCACGAATACGTCTTATTCATAACACTGACGGAAATACAAATCAAATTATATCAGCATTACCTCGATAACTACTCAAGAAGGTACGTACTCCATTTTTTGAAGAGTAACCTGTAAAAAAGTTGAACCTGTGAAAGTGAAGAAAGTGTCAAAAAAGGTTGCAATTATCGAGAAATATCTTCACAAGAAAAAAGTTCCAAGCATTTATTATTATTTAACATTTAGTGTCATAAATGTGAAAACGTTTACTAGTTTAATGTTACACACAATTAAAATGTTATCATATAACACTCACACTCTTCCACATAATTTGGACAAGATAGTCTAAAATATATTTTTAATTTTATTCTTATGCATTTGATACTCAAAACTGCAATGTGATTTGTCGTATTGTTAGATTCGGCTTGATAACGCGAATGAAATGATGAATTTTGTATGCCATATTGGCGGTCCGTATTTTTTTTATGGTTCTATAAATATAAAATTTGTTTAATATTGCCTACTAACTACCAATAAGGATTCCAAGACATGATGTCGTGACATAGTATTTTGTTTTTGTTTTGTTTATTTAAAAATCATTTATTGTACACAAAAGAACTTACATAAACTTTAAAACTAAAAGACTTTTAAAAAATGGTCAGCTTATCTCAGATAAAGAGAGATTTTCCAGCTCACCCAAAAAGGAACTGATAAAATAATGTCATGTTATATCGTTTTTTTTTTGCAGACCCTTACCCGGAAAGTCTTCTGGGTTTCTCTTCCCCGACTTCCAATCGTTGCAGAGGATATGGACGCATCCGCTCGTCTTGAAGTACAATTCGGAGAGATACGAGATTATGCAGCAAAAGAAGGTACTTACTTCTACTTCTTGTAATAAGAGTCTAGAAATAATACTTATTAGGAGCCATAATAAGTATTAATTACTATCCCTTGTTGGTCCCGAACTTATTTTGCAGATGTAAGCCAAATAATGACTTATGTAACTCAGTAGAGGCAACTATATGTTAGTTATATTATTTTTCTGGAAAAAAAATCATTAGCACCGTGATGTTATCTTGCTGATAATTTTGTGACGACTGGGCATTATTGTGTTTTTGTTGTAACAATAAATGTCGTAAGCCTATACGCTAGATTTCCATTACAGATTTAGATGAGAAACTCACCACTACCAATAAAGGTGGCTATAGGCCAAATACGTTCCTTGCCATCAATACACCCCTTTGTTTGATTGAAGCGTGTATAAAATTACAAAAGATGTCGCTTTGATATTTTTTCTAATATAATATTTTCCTTTTGTAGAGGGAGAGAGAAGAAGAAGACTCAGAAGGCTCGCTAGCAGATTTTATTGATGATGACTCTACTCCTGAGGTAACTTAATTATTAATTAATATTACACCACTTTAGTCGGGCCCCACCTAGCTATACTAGCTTAACCACCGACTATCAACATTTCGGGCTGGAATTCTGGAAGGCATTTATGTGATGATCATTATTGTCTACATTTGTGAGCCTTTTTTTGATACTGGAAGGCAAAAAGGCACGGATTTCTTGATGGTTAGAAATTCATGCCGCCTAGAGACACCAAAGGTTGTAATGATGTGTTGCGAACCTGAGCTCGGGATGTTAGGAAACACGCCTATGGTAAGCACTGACGTTATGACGGCAGGAATAGGTAACCACTTAGTCAGATATCATCATAGTCACTGCCTACCTCGCAAGGGACTTGACGTGAAGATTTGTATTACGTGTTTCTATTATTAATCCATATCAAAAACATGATTTGCTTGTTTGTAATTTGTTGGTGACACTAACATACCTATTCTTGTAGATATGTTTTATGATTGTCTATAGTCGAATGCTGGAGGGTAGGATAGCCAGTAGACTTTCACATTTGACTTGAGATCCCGGCCATAACATGCCACTAGTAACATTTATGGTGTTTTTAGGTGACGGTTCTCAGAACTATCAGGAGAGCCGTGTTCTTGTTCGCTATTTTATAAAGAAAGATATTTATTTATGGTTTAATTTCAGGAAAGCACAACAGAGGAATCAACAGATGACGGGTCAGACGCCAGCGACGACAGTCGGAAAAAGAGTAAGAAGAAGAAATCCAACAAGAAGAGTAAGGGCAAGGTTAATACCAGACGCGGAACACGGGCCAACCCAGGTGAGAGAGTTATTATAAGTAGATAGAAAAAGACTTACACTTAATCAAACTTTAACTTTAAAATGTGAAAAAAGCGATAAGGCAAATAGCTTTACCACATGTTTCGGGTTCTCTGTGAAATAGATGGGTAGGAGGCAGATAGACTAGACTATGTGCCTCCTTTTACCGCTAGTTCGTAAATGGCTAACATAGGTTAGATAATATGTCATTACCAAAAAGGCCCAGCCGATTACTGTCGTCATAGAGTCGAGTATTTGGTACTGCCATGTTCTGGGTCGACGGATAGGTTAGTTAGTAGATCCTGAATACTAGATGGCGATGTTTATATGTATCCTAGCTGTTGTCCGCGGCGTTGACAACGTGGTTAATGGTCCAGGAACATTTTTTCGGGACAAAAACTCCTATTTGTTAATCCAATTGAACCTTTATGCGTGTACCAAATTTCATAAAAATCAGTTCAGCTGTTTCTGCGTGAAGGAGTAACAAACAAACAAAAATACAAACTTTTGCATTTATAATATTAGTAGGTTTCTATGGTGTACATACTTTAAAAAAATATAAGTTGTTGTTTTAAGTAATTATAAGTAATTATAAAAGCGCTTTTATGTAGATAATATTTGAGAAAGCGCTGGGTCTCGTTCCAGTGGAGCCGGAGGCGGCGGCGGCGGCGGCGGCGGAGGAGGCGGCGGCGGTGCCGGAGGTGGAGGCCAACCCCACCGAGTGGTGGATCCGGCTGGTGGCGGACGACGAGCTCGAGGACCTGCGCCACTCGCACAAGCTGGTGCTGCTCTTCGACATCCTGCGCCAGTGCGAGGCCATCGGGGACAAACTGTGAGTCGCACCTACCCACCCTCCTCGTCGGTCTCGCTGTTTGCCTTCCAATATTATAAAAAAGGGACAAATATAATCCCTACTAATATTATACAAATGAAAATAGACTATTTTTATCTCCATTTTTTAATGAGTTCTCATGGGATAATGCAACAATTAAAAGTGCTGACCTTAGTTAGAGATAAATAAAATGTACTAGTTGACCCTGCGATCTTCCTAACAGCCACAAAGAATTTGTATGTTTTTTTAAATGTTGTTTTTTTCACTTACCTGAAACTTTGCCGATTTTTCTTTTCATAGGAATCTTCTCCCGTCAGCAACTAACACAACAAAAAATAGCAAAATTGATCTATCCGTTCTGGCGTGAAGAGATAGCCACGTCAAATGGGCATTTTATTATTTTATACAAATAGATTGCATACTGTTTTAAGAAATCGACCAGGAAATCAGTTGTTAATAGCAAATAAAAAAAACTTTGCCTCTAAACAACGTACATGTTACTGGTGGTTTAGGCCACGTATCAATAGAGAACATGATAATAGTAAGCACTAGTAGTATGAATATGGAAATAGGTAAGGCGGCTTTGGTGATACCAATCTGATCACCGCGACACTGGAAAACAGGCTAAGCCGAGAGTTTTGGTCAGTAACAATAAAATATTGTATATTTCAGATTGGTGTTCTCTCAGTCGTTATACTCTTTGGATTTGATAGAACACTTCCTAGGGAAAGTGGATGAGGCGACGCAAGAAGGCAGAGTGGATGAGAAATTGAATGGGCACGTGGGTAAGTTCAGATGCGTCTTCCAAATTATCCGTATTATGTGTATCTTCATGCCCGTATCAGATAACAGTTAGGGCGACCGTTGATCGGACAATATGAATCACTTGCCAAATGAAACCAGTTTAAACGCAGACAGTGTATTTAATTAGAAAATAACAGGTATGACGGATTTTCTGAATCAACGTTAAGATTAAGCAACGACAAATAACCTTATATGCTCCACATTGTAACAATGTATTATGGTATCGCCACTAAGAGTTTCCCAATCTTTTTATATAAGAAGTTGCAATTGCAGTGTTTAACTCTACAAAATTAGTTTTTTTTAATTTTTATTACATTGGTACTGTATAAATATATAAATAACATATCCAGGCGCCGACCCAAGGAACGCCAGCTATAGATATCGTGGAACAAATCAAGTGTACCAAGACTCATGATTAAGGATACCAAAGACCGAGAGTTTTTTTAATTATTTTTTTCAGTGTCATCTATGTTCATACGCTGACTTTCTAATAGTAGATGAACTATTGGCCTAGCCACGAACCTATCTGGTGATATAACGTTGTATGTATAATGTATGTTTTTTTTATTTTGATCAGGTTCATGGTCACCGGGCATAGACTACTTTAGACTGGACGGATCGACTTCGTGTGAGAATAGATCGATCTGGTGTAAAAACTTCAACAGGGAAGACAATCCGAGAGCGAGGTACGACTATATGATGAATTCTTCGTTTATATGTGACTAGCTGCTACCTGCGGCTTCGCCCGCGTTTTCACAGAAACCCGGTGTGCGATCGGGATTTAAAATAGCCTATATGTTAATCCAGGTCACAATATATCTGTCTTCCAAATTTCAGACAAATCCGTTCAGCCATTCGAGCGTGAAAGAGTAACAAACATCCATACATCCATACTTACAAACTTTCGCATTTATAATATAAATAGGATAATACAGCTTACAAGAACTCAGCTCTCCTGATGATAAGAGGTAACCGTGGCTATAGACGCTTCTACGACGAATTCTACTGGCTACCCTACCCTCCAGACCGGAACATGACACTATCGTAATGGCGGCAAGAGTAGGTAAAGCGGTGGCGGATTACCAGGACGAGTAGAAGCACAGCACTTTACCACCAGGTATAGTGCCGTTTTCTTGTTGGTAATGACCTGTATGTACCTTAATCGCTGCTCGAATTTTACGAGCTGCCTATCAGGACAGATGGTCTATTCTACACAAAAGACTCTGACCATCTCGTGCTGGTCACATTACGCATCTAATGTCACCGATCATAATCGACATTATTATGTACTATGGCGAGTCCTGTTTTTGATTCCCGATAAGGGCTTACATTTGTGTGATGAACATAAATGTCTATTCTGGATGTAGATAATTAATATTTTGATTGTGTATTAGTATCGCTAACGTTGAGTAATTCGTCCCGAGATCATCAATGATTTAATTATCAAACCATAGCTGGTCAATCCGTAAAAACATACATTTTCTAATTATGAAATAAATATATATAATTATTATTTTGGTGATTGGTTTCAGATTATTTTTAATATCAACCCGTGCCGGCGGTCTGGGCATCAACCTGGTTGCGGCGAACCGCGTGGTGATATTCGACGTGTCGTGGAACCCCTCGCATGATGTCCAGAGCATATTCCGAGTATACCGGTTCGGGCAGAAGAAACCCTGCTATGTATACAGGTTTTTGGCCATGGTGCGTTGTTTTTTGTAACTAACTGTTGCCTGCAACATTGCTCAAGTTTAGAAGATTTGTTTCTTCCAAACGGAACCTGTCAAAATACTTGACTTTAAGACTTCATTTGAACTTTATTGAAATAAAAAACTTACGGATTTATAATAGTATCTTACATTAAAAGACAAGAATTACTTGTGGCCATATTCTCGCGTCCCTGAGTTTTTTAACAACGAAATATCAAACCTGCTCTCTCTTTTTAGCTATCTGTCTCTCTCATTCTATCTCCTACAGTCATCGATACATCTCAATAAAAAAATCTATTCAGATAGAAAAATATCTCTCACACTCTTTCTCTTTCGCTCTCTCAGTCATATTTTGTGATTTATACGTAAATTCCAGGGTACGATGGAAGAGAAGATATACGAGCGTCAGGTCACGAAGCAGGCTATCTCAAAACGGGTGATTGACGAGCAGCAGATCGACAGACATTACGCCGAGAACGACCTCGCCGAGCTGTACAAGTTTGAACCGTCACCGCCGCCACGTGAAATACCCCCCTTGCCGAAAGACCGCCTTTTCGCTGAAATGCTCAAAGACCACGAGGCTCAGGTATGTATACTATCATTTACCGTTATCGTTTTCACCGCATACGGAACGGAAGCCCTTGCCGAAAGACCGCCTTTTCGCTGAAATGCTCAAAGACCGCGAGGCTCAGGTATGTATACTATCATTTACCGTTATCGTTTTCACCGCATACGGAACGGAAGCCCTTGCCGAAAAACCGCCTTTTCGCTGAAATGCTCAAAGACCACGAGGCTCAGGTATGTATACTATCATTTATCGTTATCGTTTTCACCGCATACGGAACGGAAGCCCTTGCCGAAAGACCGCCTTTTCGCTGAAATGCTCAAAGACCACGTGGCTCAGGTATGTATACTATTACTTACCGTTGTCGTTTTCACCGCATACGAAACGGAAGGCCTTGCGGAAAGACCGCCTATTCGCTAATATAATATAGTAGAAATAAGGATTCTGAGCCATTTACGTTAAGACATTGCTTTCGCTACTGGTGTTGTGTAGCAACTTACCTCGGGATTCACCGTTTTACCTATTTCTGCCGCCATAATACACGCCATATTCTGGTCCGGCTGCTAGTGTAGCGCAAAGAGTATATAAATACTACGTAATAAAAGGCGGGACTTCCATATATACATAGCAAACCCAAATTTGTATAAAGTTTACTTGAAAAAGTATAACCCGTATAATTTGAAAGTAAGTCTAAAGGCATTCAGATATAAGGCAACTAGTGTCATATGACTTGGGCGTATAAAAAACATAGCAAACTTATTTTTTTTATTTTTTGATATGAAACTTGCTCAAAACTGGTGTAGCGGGTAACTTAAAAAAACGAGAGAATAGCGATGCACTTATAACATCTATGGTATCTGCAACGCTTAAAACATATACTAAGTTATCCTACCTATCAAACTAGATTAGTTATTTTAACTTTTATGTGTTTACTAGCCGTGTGCCCGCGACTTAGTCAACATAGAGTAATTACGCTTTTCATACAAACCGTCATCTCCTATTATAGTTCGTTGGGGGTTGATGTTTGAAAAAAAAATTGTCTATAAAATGGTATCTGAAGTTTTATGTATAATAATTTTCATCAAAATCGGTACAGCGATTTAGTAAAGACAACAAACAAAATACCAAAGGAAAGAGCAGTAGACAGACTTTCGCATTTATTAAGTATTGAAATGTTTTGTTGCAGATTTACAAGTACCATGAGCACGATTCCCTATTGGAGAACAAGGAGGAGGAGACGTTGACTGAGGAGGAGCGCAAGGCGGCCTGGGAAGACTTCGAGAACGAGAAGACCAGGCCGCCGCCCACGCCCTTCGTTGGTGCTTACATGCATAATGGAATGAGTACGTACTGAACACTAATCCTAAATAACTTACAGTAGATAAAATGAAATACACAACAATTTTAATACTTCTTTTTAGTGTATGTCTCATTGGTCTATTCTACTCAGCGACCTGGACCAACGCAAGAGTAACAGACATTCATACAACCAGAAATTGCGATTACTTGTGTACGTCTTAAGAACATGAAGTGATATTATTGAAGTTGTGTGTGTTATGGAGTAGCATAAAGTGCGTGTGTCCCCCCAGTGCCGAGCCTGCTGGCGCAGCAGCAGCAGCAGCTGGCGTACGCGGCGCTGGCGGCCATGCTGCGGAAGGACATGCCCAACATCAACGACCAGCAGATCCGGGACATGCTGCCGCTCATATACAATGCCAACCCCGGGGTAACTGACTCAATTCAGTGTTTTAGCTGTATAACATTTATATATTATTATCAGGTTCAGGTTGCTTATTAATTGGCAGAAAATGTTGTAAGGAACTACCATCTTACTTCCAACGTTTTTAGTGCAATATTAATAATGAAAAAAATTACTTACACGTGCTATTTTTAATGTCTGGAATTTCACTTAAATTAGAAAGCAAAGAAGCTACAGCTATAGCACCAGTTTTGATGAAACATTGGTTTAATTTAACTCAAGTGTAAAACTATAATTCAATTCGAAAAAACCTTATCAAAATTAATTTAGCAATTTTTCTCATGGTAATTACCTTACCAAGCAAAATTTAATTATAAAGGTAAATTACCTTACAAATATGCAAGCTCTTTTACGATTTCATATGTTTTGAAACTGGTATACGAACTGGTAGGTAAATATAGCAACCTATTACCTGCCAGTGAGACATCGACTTCTAAATAAAATAAAAAAAAACTAAAATAAAAATTGCTATATCAAATTTTAAACATGCTGTATGTTTCAACATTAAAGTTCCCAGTTGATCCCAACAACGGATTTTATCACTTGTACAAAATAAGTTTCAAATTGTTGCTGTTTTAACAAGTTTTTTTTTTTATAATTGCAATTTGATCCTTTTTTTCTGTTCTCTAGAAGCTTCTAGATAGCGCAAGTATAAGTTTTCGCAAGAATTTTCTTAATACGTTAGTGAATGTGATTGTTGTAATAATATAAAAAAAACGACGATTTGCGCTACGGGAGCTGGCATAAGTGAAAACTTGAATATTAACGTTCTGCATTTTTAATATTTTGGAATGGTTAGGGAATAATTTTGCACGAATTTCTTTAATTATCATCATGAAAGTACGATCATTTATGTGGTAGAATGCAATATTCATTTATTGCGCTATCGTACACAAACATGACAACACGAACATTCGCGCAAGCGCCCTGCGTCGTCTTACGAATTCAGAAGTGACTGACGCGAGCTTAGAAGTTTTTACCCATTGCAAAAAAAGTGCGCAATAGCAGCGTAGTTTTCACTTAAAAAAAACTTAGTTTGAAAAAAAATATTCGAGTGTATTTATTACTTATAATACCGCCATTATGGCGTATTTTTGCTAGCGTTACCGATGCAAATAAAATAATTATCATTGTTTAATTTTCGTTGAATACTGAATATCAATGTCTATAAGTTATTTGATTGATAGATTGTATCCCTGTCTTACTTGTTTTATATTGTAAAGAACGTTTATTAGAGATAATTTATGCCATTATATGAAAATGAGTAAATCCTTGCGAAAATTCACACTAGAGCTACTAAAATTGCTTTAATACACATAATATAAGCTCGATAATTCATTGCTAATTAAATCCTTCCTTTAATTATCCTTCCTGATTTAGAATCCTATAGTTACACAAACCTTTGTGATATAATAGAATACATGTTTGAATATTTATAAAGCATGTATACTTATGATGTGGTTATTTGTTCAGATGTTCGGTGGATATGATTATGGCGTAAGTTATAATGATTTATTCAAATATTTTACCAGTAGTGAACTCGGCAAACATGTCAGAACTACAATTCCTCACAACACTAAACGAATTTACTATGAAAGCTCGATTTTTTTTACCTAAAAATTGAAATGACCATAAATATAACAAAAATAAAAAGTATACTTTTGCTATATGAAAAGTTTCACACCAAACAAATATTTTTTATTAATATTTCCAATCTTAATATGGTATTTCGTAAAATTCTTACCAACTAATTTTCTATTATGTTCCTTCCTTAATATTAAACAATACCTTTCCTATATACCCTTTATGTTATACAGATATGTATTTATATTTTACAATCAAAACAGGTTTCGCCATAAGGATCCAACCTACATAAATATTGTAATAAGAGATGATAGGAAATTATGAAGTACTTAATATGAGTAATGTATATTTTCGGTGCTCAGCTTTGCAAATATAACTAAATTTTTGGCTAGTTATGTATATATTAAGTTATTTGGATAGTTACATGTGTGTTGGGTCATTTTTGCGAAACAAGAGTGGTGATTCTGCTGCTCACAAACTAAACTTATTTTAGATACATGCTATCTTTCTCAAATGAAACAAAATCAAAAGAGATGGAATATTTTAAACATGTCAGATTAATCCGGACATGTCAAATTGTGATGTTTTTAATCAACATTTCACGAGTGATAGATTAAATGTCTCTAGTAATAGTGCAGACTAATCTGACAGCACTAATAGTGTTTTATCCCTTTCTATTACTATCTTTGAAAGAAGATAGCGATAACTTAAAATTAGTTTAGAGGGTGCGTAACAAAATTACTACCTGTGTCTATGTAAGTGTCCCACTGAAAAATAATGTCCAATGCCTTTTCCACTCATACCTGATCATGTTGTATTTAACAGTTTTTATACCAGATATGTTCACAATGATGTGAAATGACAATTCCCTAACGTAAAAAGGTGACCGCTGTTGTAAGGCATCCGCTGTTAGTGGTGCGTTATTTGCAAGAACTAGTCTTCGTGTAAGTTTATCCGCTCATACTCTTACGGCCAATGTTAATAATGTATCTCAATCTAATGGATTTCAAGCAATCTAGATAGCTGCGTATCCGGTGGCCTATCCCATACCTAATTACCATATTTATCCTGTCCACAGATATGTTATTGGCAAGCGATAACATAAAAATGGATCAAAATATCAATCTTGGACAGCAAGTTTTGGATTAGGATTGATTATTAATATTGGCCGTTACTGATGTAGGCTAACTTTTTCAGAGTACAAAAAGAGGGTTGAAATGTCGAGTTTTCTATAAGTTCATATCACATACATCTACAGAAAAACCTAATATTATTGAATTTTATATTTATATTAGTGACAAAAAATGTTTTATACAAACCTGGATAGCTATTTTTGGATTGCCACTGCGTGATTTTTAAATCGTTTTTTTTTAATAAATATTTTACGCTAACTATTGCTCGCGTATTAATTATTAAGAACTCCCACGTGAAGTCGATATATCGGAGGTACGATATAATTTATGTTTTCCTTGATATTTGTGCTAGAATTCATTAGAATCTCTTCAGCACTATTGACCATTAAAACGTAAGAAAGAGAATGTATGTCACCAATGATATCGACATTGTTCGGTGATAACTCAAAACTAGCTAAGCTGGGGGGTGATTGTGTAACTCAGTTACCAACTCAAAATGGATGAGTGTACATCGAATTGCTGTCAAATGACGTGTTTTGTATTTGCTATCTCCAGTGACCAACATAAATACAATAGAGATAGCAAACACAAATAACGTCATTTGATGTACACTTTTACAGTTTGAGTTGACAACTGAGATACATAATCACCCCCCAGATCGTTAAGTAGTTGTTTTTTGTCACATGACTTTTTTCCTTAGCTTTTTTCGTTATTTCAGTTAAAATTTGTATTAAGTTACCCGATTTAACAAAACCGGGCTTAAGTAATTCAAATTTAATCATAAATCAAAAATAAAATGCCATAAATTGACTTATTTCACTCAATGTGAACATTAAATTTGACAATCACGAAAAAACTACGACCATCTTTCTCTCGACGATGCTAAAACTCCAATCACGTGTCTTATATATTGACTCAGTATTCTTGAATACAACCTCTTAGTAGATATTTAGACCGTTAGCAGAATACTCGGCCCACCTATACAGCGTGCGTTAATCCATAGGCGAATTAAAAAAGTGTATATTCTAGTTAAAGTGTATATTCTAGTACTTTTTGTAAAAATAAATAGTGCCATGATAGATGTTATATCCATAAGTAATTGGTATCTTCTTTTACAGCTATTGCAGAAGATGAATGAAATATATAAATATGCACAGCCAGGCATGATGAATCCAGGAATGATGAACCCTATGATGAATCCAGGTAATGTATTTTTTTAATAATGATAAAAAAATTATAGGCACACTGATGTAGGAGGGGTTTTCTCGTACAGTGTCAATGTTTTGAAAAGCGGGATTTGTGTGTGGGGTTTGAGAAAACGTGACGTAGCTACTAATTTAAGCTATATGCTTGTGCTCAATAGCTCAATAAGTTCAACGATAGTTCAACACTTAAATACATACTAAAAAAAATAAACATCCAGACCTAGAAATACAGACATCTAGGTGTTCATCACACAATGTCTGTCTGTCTGTCCCTTCAAACCAACACTGAATTTATTATAATTTTATGATTGTTTGCTATGTATAGGAGGCCTATCATTTATGACGTAATAATAAATCGATAATTTAAACGCCGCAGTGAAACTGCAAAAAACCGACTTCAAATTTGGAACATATGTGGTTTTGTCATGAGTGCTAATGTAGACCTGGACCAAATTATAATGGGACTACTGCGGGAGTATAGGCTTTCAATTAAAAAAAAAACAAATTTTGAAAATCCGTCCACAAACACCGATATAATCGAGTAACATACATACAAAAAAAAAAACATACGGGTCTAATTGAAGAACCTCTTCCTTTTTTCGTCGGTTGAAAATGGTAAAATTTTGGGTGAAATGTTTTATGAACGCCCTGTAGAATGTTCTTAGCCTTTAGCTAAAAATAGGTGATATTATATTTGAAAAATAAAATGAGTATGGTTCGATGTGCAGCAGCAGGCGGCATGGGCATGGGCGGCAGCAGCGGGCTGCAGTACGAGCCGCCGTGGCAGCGCCAGCAGCAGCAGCAGCAACAGATGCGGCTGCAGCAGCTCATGCAGCAACAACAAAATGTAACTCAAATGCACATACATTTATCTAATCCTATACAGGGTAACTTTGAAAGGACCTGCTAAATTTCGATGTAAGGGGGTATAAGCTTAAATGGTAATGCGTTTTAAATATTATTTCCAAATTGTAATATTTACTTTTATAAACATTCATTTAAAACAGTCCGCAAAAATGCTTCACTTATTGTCACATTATGTCGCTCATAGTACGAGTCATGACGATAGGAAAAAGTTTTATGCTTTGTTTACTTTATAACCATTCATCTTGAATCTTGCGTCGGATAAAAATTATAAATTGTTTTTTTTATTCTTTTTTAATCGAAAATGCTATCGATTCCGAACCGGTTTTCAAAATTTGACTGGTGCTTTAGATGTAACCCTGTATATGTTACTCAAAATTGTTTTGATTTTTTTAAATATTTGAATAAATGTCATTAACGTGTATCCATCAAACCCAATAGTAAACATTTCATTTTAACTTTATAATTAATAGAGAGAGATACATGTATATAGAACTAGCTTTTACTCGCGACTTTGTCACTTTTAAAAAGTTGAGGTCTTCATTCTAAATTTCAAACCATTTAGAGTACAAGAGAGGTAGGTTATTTTTTTTAAGTATTCTTTGTTTGAACTCCGGTCTTTAACTATATGTTTGTCAAATTTCATCAAAATCCGTCCAGTGGTTTAAACCGTAATAATCGTAACAGACAGACATACTTTCACATGTATGATATTAGTATGGTTGTTAATAGCAGTTTCTCGAAAACTAAAACTATAGATTTGTGTCGAGTTAACAAGTTGAAATTGAAAATAATTTCGATGGGTATTTTTTTGTTTTTTTTTAAGTCCGTCACACTTAAAATTAAGCTCAGTTAAAATTCTAAGAAATGGTAAAAAAATATTCCGGAAAATGATTTAATAAAAACAAAGTTACGTGACGTGCGTAGTGACGTCACTGCAGCCTACAGCTGAATGTCAGGACTCAGGTCAGTGACCCGCCACCCTCGCGTGACATTGTGATTTGTAAAACAAAATCCTTAAACTTGTGCCTTGAAGTTTTCACGCTAAATTAAACATCGTGAATAACAAGATAGCGATATGTATAATCTGTGTGTAATGGATATACTATGTTAGCAAATGGGCGCGAAGTACTACGCGGGCGGACTGGGCAGCCGCGACCCGGTGGCCATGGCGCTCCAGCAGCAGCGCGCGCGGGAGATGATGTTGGGCGAGCGGGCCCGCCCCCGCGGCCGGCCGGCCGCCCCGCGCGCCCCGCGCCCGCCCGGCCCCGACACCGGCGCGCACGACGTCGTCAACCTCGACTCCGACTAGACTGGTCAGTCACCCCAACGTATTAAAAGAACCTCAGCAGGAAACATTCTCGTAGCCTTTGTTACGAGAGATATTTTTTCAGGAAATATTTTTTTGTAGACAGAAATAAACTCGAAAATTACGCGTTAATTTAAAAAAAGTTAAAGTTAATTAAAACGAAAGGCAAGGGATTAAACCCCGTCAAAAATAAATTAAACGCTCGTAAAAAGCGAGCATAGGCCTACCGTCATTAACACCGTGACATCTGACTAGGTGGTAGAGTTTCGCAGCGACTCACCCGGATTGGTACCACCGCCTTACCTATTCCTGCCGCCATAACGTCATAACTTGTTCTGGTTTGGAGGGTAAGGTAGCCCGTAAACTTACTTTTGCTCGAGGCCTAACATCCCGGCCTCAGGTTGGCAACGCACCATTACCAACTTAGGTGTCTCTAGGCGGCGTGAATTTCTTACCATCAGGAAATCCGTCTGCTTGTTTACCTTCCAATATCATAAAAACAAAAAAAAAATTAAAACAATAAATTTTCTAAAAATATGTGCAAATATACTTCAAGGAGTGCTGAATTAAAATATACTGTATTCTTATTTTAAGTGGGAACAACAATGGTGCTTTATAGGCTTGAATGCCGAGCTTTTTTCGAAAGTTTATCTTCTAGAGAGACAACATTACCAATCTAATCACAATGGAAGAAAAAGACACCTACGATCGATTTGAGAAGAAATCAGTCAAACTAAATTTCAAAAGTCCGAAGCTTACCAAAAATAGCGTAACTTTATCGAAAGCGGTATCAAAAATTTTAGAATTGGTGTTTTTTTATAAATAAAGAAATGAGCTAGGCAAGCTCAGAATTGTGACATTTGACACTCATACTTTCTGAATACTTATGTAGGTATTCTCATTTCAAATTTTTAATACTTTTGTTTTATTTTCAGATGTATAGTGATCATATGTGTACAGTGAACAAAATAGGGTGCTAAGTTAAGAGCGAGGCTGGCTGTTAACATGTGAGAAGAGATTGATCCGACTGGAAATCAACATATTTCATCATCTACCTTGTGGCTTGAGCCCCAACATATCATGAATCTCATATTTTCATTTCAATAAATGTACCCAAACCACTCAAAACAAATTTTAACAAGATAAAATCACATATCAAAAGAATCTCTCAGATACATGTCCTCTGCAATATTACATTTACACTTTGCAATTTCACTCTGTATACTACACTGATATATTATTTGACCGTATAAATAATTCCAAATTTCCAATATCTAAAGCACATAAATAGTATATTATCTGGGAATAACACAAAATTAGAATACTTAAATGTAAATACACGGTACAATCAATTAGAATTCCTTTGAAACTGGCTTGTGTTACTTCCAGATCAAAAATAGTTTTGTATAAGCTTATTTGGAGTTGGATAGATGAAAAGTATAATTAGAAAGGCGAAATCTTAAGAGGCTTCATTGGATTAGCCAATATAAACTATATCTCTCAGTACAGGAAATTAGTGATAAGCATTGTATGTCTAGAGGTTTAGTGTTCCCATCAGAGCGTTGAAACGAGAATAGTACATGCACAATATTTAGCTGTGGTGTCGATATACTCTCAAATGTGACTTAATATGTTCTCTCTAATATATCATATTTATTTGATTCCTAAATATATGTATATTTTAAAGAACTGTAAGCATTTTTTATTATAATTTTTGCTTTTGTGTATTTTTGTATGGTTTTATTCCCAGCAATATTCTATTCTGAATAATCATTTTACAAATATATTATTAAATGTAAGACAAATTTCTAAGAATCATAAAAGTACCATTAATTCTGTTGACATTATATCCCTGTGTATTTTATTTATTAGCCTGATTACCAGGTGGTTTAGTTGTGATATTTTAAAATAAAATTTGTATACGTTTATTTTAATATGTCACCATGGTGACGTTAATTTAGCATTCGGCAGTAATTATAGTTATTTCTAGAGTAATAACATCGCAATTTCCGAGTATGCAAACATTTAGAGTTTCCTTATCAATAATATTAGTTAGGTACTAGGATATATTTTTTTTACGAAACATTTTAAATGTTATTTTATATTAAACATAGTTTTACAGCCTTACGTTACTTTTAGTTTAACAAAGTATAATAAATTAAACAACAGTATTGAATTTAGTTTGTAGTTTTTTTTATCAATATAGCTATTTTTACTCTTGTTTAAGATAGGAAGCAATAGTATTGCTGCATAAACATGTGAGTTTGTGGACACATCTTGTGACGACTGCTGTAATTGTTTAATTATTTATGTAATATATGTAATTGTAGAGAAACTTCCTATTATTTTGTAGTACAATTAAAGTATAATAAATGATTTGGAAATGTGTAATTTGTATTTTATTGTCACACAGTCGAGGAGGCAATTGATTTGTTGTCTTCTTTTTATTTGCCTACAAATTGACACTTGTGCTCTAAAACGAAAAACTTAAGAATTAAAATGTTTTGGTGACAAAGGTTGTTATACTGGAAACAAAAACAAGAGAGGGAGAAGATTTTAGATGTGTGAGATGAATCCGAATGTCAAATTGTGACATTTTTAATGATTTTAAAGGAATAGATTAAAAGATTTAAGTTCTAAATTAAATTAAAAGTAAAATGCCACATAGTTTAGTGAGTGTGCAACAAAATTAACACCATTGTTGATGAAGTTTATCATCTAATTACTATCTTAGTGTGAGAGTTGGTTTCTGTGATCGCTAATAGCAGTTTTAGTTGTGGTTATAAAGGTTACTGGAAAATCTTGTGTGAAAAATAAGCCTCAAGGAACCTATAGTATTGATCTCAAATTATAAAGTAATATGTTGTGGTATTGATGGTAATCTGTCAACAGAAACTAGGCTAAACCAAAAAGTTGAACCCTGACCCTGAACATTTGCTGTTTGGTAAATGACTAATCTTACATGTTGGACATATTTAATGTTGTCTTGTAAGAATTATTAATGGTACCTACTTATTCAGAATTCATTTCACATCACACATCAATGCAAAAGTTCACAGCAACAGAATTGCTACCTTTGAATTTACTTTTAAATGACTATGTTTACAATTGCAGAATTTACCACCTTCCAAACATAGAAGCTTGTCAGCTACATTTACTGATTATAGAGTTGTGCCCTGCTTGCCACAAGGATTAAAAAAACCCATTTTTTTCACTTAAATTATGACTAGGTAGTAAGTTTTAAACAAAAATTCATTTGCTTATATTGATAGCACTGCCTTCATTAATTCCCCTTTAAAAATTGTTTGCCATTGTTAATTTTTTTTTTATATGCACAAATTTCAACTTATATTGATGAAAACTAAGAAAGAAACATTGAAATCATCAAAGGCTTACGGATTATGATTTGTTTTATGTAGAAATATTTTTAAATTTGAAGTGATTGTCATTTTTTTTGTGAGAGGTCAACGAACAAGAACCCGAATCTCCTGGTAGGAGATATCACTGTCCTATAGACACCATAGATGTTAACATGCCATAGTGTAGTTCTCCTTTGCCCGGGATGTTAGACCCATGACAGAGTCATGGCAAAATAGATAAGGTGGTGGATTGGCCGTATTAGTGATGACCTATAGTCTTACCAATGCTCATCCCTTACAAACTGCCTGGCAGAGACAAGTGGTCTATTATAATCAGTGGATCTGGACCAACACTGGCAAATCATAGATGATGTATAAAGAGTAAGAATGGATTAACCAGTTAACTTACAAATGAAAGCCTAAAATGCTAGCTTCTGGATGTAGATAACCGATACAAATAGAAATACAAATATTCTTTATTGTACACCATCAACAAGAAATATACATCAGAACTTAAAATTAAAGGTAGAATACAACAGGCGGTCTTATCACAAAAATGCGATTTCTTACAGACAACCAACAATACAGAACAATATTTATGTGCTAAGTAGTTGAATATTTTGTTGTGGTGTAGTTATTAATATGCAAGATGAACAGCAGTTCATATAAAATAAGTTTAGAATTTACATGGACTCTGCAAGATAGTACTCTTTAATTTATTTTTAAATGACAGTATATTTTCAGCACTACGAATGTAATGGGATCTCCAGCTGTAAAGTGTTATTTGATCTTAAGCTTAGTTTGTGCGTCTCACTGAGAAAATTTAAGCATTCTTTTAGATAATTCCGAGCATTTTGGTGAAAGAAAATGCAATATAGAAGAGATAACATGTGTACATTGCGTCTTAAGCGAATTGGTAACAAGTTCAGCTTTTTACGCAAGTGAGAAACATGGTCATATTTACGAAGCCCATAAACATATTGAATGCAAAGATTTTGAAGACGCTCCAGCTTATTCAATTGGTCTTCAGACAAATCTGAAGAAACTGAGTCAGCATAATCAAGGATAGGAAGCAGGAGGGTCTGTACAAGCAAAATTTTGCTGGATATGGGCAGGAAATCTTCTAATTAATCCAAAAGCTGAGAATAATTTTCAGCTTACATACTCTACTTGAGATGACCAATCAAAATGCTTGTCCATTAACTATGTGTACAAACCTATGTGATACTACTTGGCGTGATAGCAGACCATTACACTAGGGTCAGTTTTACCAGTCACTGATATATGGAGAAACAATGTGGGTATGTGATTCATGATTGATGCCAATCAGCACTTCACATGCTAGCTTATCAGTTAATTCAATGATTGGTAAAACTGACGACAAAATCAATAATATAAACGGCTACTTAACAACTTATGGAAGTACTGGAACAAATCTACAGTTAAGTATGATGTACATAAGCCTTTCAAGAAATATAATTTCATAATGTCGAATTTATGACCTTTCAACAAATCTAGTCCAAATTTTGATACAAAGACAATGTAGGATATTGATATTATTATTTTAGACTCGCCAGGATTCCATTAGACGTGGTAAATGCAAGTTAAAAATAATAGAACAAGACTATTTATATTATTTTAATTACTTATATGTTAAGATTAGGTATTCCAGTCTGTGTTCCTATTGAAACTTCAATATATTTCAAAAGTTTTCTAGCAACAAATAGAGCTTCGTCCTTAATACACACATTAGCATTAAGCATATCCAGTCTATTTTCTGAACAAAACGTCATAACATCACTAGCGTTCACTGCCATAGCATTAATAGGTAAGCCGCTAGCATTAACTAAAACAACACGGCGAAATCTGAGGTCTGGGTGAACTTGCTCAATTACTGTTTTCGCCCATTCCAAACAAAACATTCTACTTGTATCAATAGCTATAACAACAAAATCCATTCCCAGTTTTCCAGTCAAATTTGAATGTCTCACAATGTTTTCGAGGCTCATTGAACGGAGAATTGTTAACTTCCAGTTGCAATTGCTTCTAGTTTGAACATCTATCAAAGCTTCTGATAAGTTTTCTATTATATCTGCATTGGATGAAAGTACTGCTATACTAATGCTGCTTTTACAACAAGTAGGACCAACCCAAGGCGCTATTAAAATGTCTTCGTTCATAGCTTGTTCAGACTAAATTTACAAAACAGCAAATAATTACTAAGTAATAAATATAATAACATATAAATAATCTAATAAGTACTAAAACTTAATTTTCTTGTGGAATCACGGAATGTCGTTTTTATTTGAAAATTTTAAAATTAATGACATTGACATTACTTGATTGTTTTTTAATTTTATCCCAGTCGATGAAAGGCAAAAAATCAGAGGCCATACAGCCGCGCCTTCCGTATTAATAAATCGTTTTCTTGTTGTATATTTTCAATTCATATCTTCCGTATTCATTCTTTATTTCAGTCATTAGTAACTAATTTACATAGTCATGTCTGGTCTTGAGTAAAACGGTGGTTTCGTTACACAAGCTCATATATGAGATTTGGCGGCAGCGAGGAAATTGGCGTTACACTAATTTCTTCATTATTTCATTATTTCATTTGTGCACTTTCATTGAACGAAATTAAACTAATTCCCACCTAAATTAACCAATTTTACTCATGTTTTACACTAAATTCAATAATTGTGAAAAAAATACGACCATCTTCATTCACGATGGCGCCAAAACTCCTCTGACATTATTTGAAGTAGTTCCGTCAGTGATTCTTTCTTTGAGTTTTGGAGTTCACGTTAGTATTTTGCAATTCGTCAAGTAGAAATTTGCATCAAATTTTATATGAATTATAAGTAGTCATCAGTGATAAGTCATCTGTAAGTCAAGTCAGGCTCTTGGGTAAAGCGGCGGCCTCAATACACAAGCTCATATAAGGAGATTTGGCGGCAACGAAGAATTACACGATACGCTAATTTCTTAATGATTATTTCATTTATGCACTTTTACTCAAAATTAACACGAAATACAATAATTATATAAAAAACTCCGACCATCTTTTCTCTCGATGGCGCCCAAAAACCTTTTTTTTAGTTTACTAAGCACGTCCTATATATTCATATTAATTATTATTATACTGTTTACTAAAAACCCTAAAAGCTAGTTATTCATGACCTACTATAGCCTGTTTTTTAATCTCAGAGACATTGACACTAGCAATGTTGTAAGTTTTTTGCGATTCCTAAATAGTGTCATTCCAATATCGGGAAATGTTTACAAAATTTATTAGCGATTTTTATATGTTACACTGGAAAATCGGAATATACGTATATTACAGAATTATTTTATTAGAATAGACATATACATATTAGAACGAAACAATTTGAAATTTTGTAAATTAATATGCTTCATAATCGTTAATAAATTTTATTATTTGTGTTTTCGTAAAACCAAATTTATAAGCAATAACACTTGTATTTTTGAATATTAATTTTATTTTTTATTTACGTAATGTGCCTTACTGTGTAAAACCTGTGCTTAAAAACTGTGCAACCTCGTGCTATGACGGCATCTTTCTTTTTCGGTCGTTCCCGCATGTTACCCCCTAATTTGTCCCCCCCCTGGTCACTCCAGTCAAAAAACTAACATGTAAACTAATATATTTACATGCATGGAAATGAATATTTGTTTTTGAACTATAGATAGAAAAAGAACTATTTGGAATTACATATGTACGAAAGTTAATTTTTTTTGGCAAAATATGAATCAACAATCAATTTTAACTTTTTATATTTTCAAAAGCAACAGTTTTTAAACATAAATCTTCATTCAATATAATCAAAAGTAAGTATGTACTAATCATAACTATTATTTGTTAAATCAAAGTTGTCTTTTCGAAGTTTAATTTTAATTCACTAGCTCATGATCATAGAATACTTTAACTTTAATTTACCTAATTTATTTTTCTATTAATTTATTTATAAAATCCATAAATTGGGCTAAATAGTAGATTGTCCCATTGATGAGGCCCTTCTGTGATTATTTTATCCAAATAGAACAAAAAAACCTACTATATTATATATTTTAAGCAGTGAAAACAGTAAAGGATGAGTATTTTAATATTCGGTAATAAATTTATATTAATAATTTGTAATAAATTATCAATTTTACGATGGAAAGGTAAAGTTAATTATTTAAGTTACTTAAAAAAACTTTCTAAAATATCTAATTTCAAACCTTATGTAAATTTAATTTTATTGAAAAAGAACCCTTGAAGATATAACCCTTATAGAAAAAACTGTTCATGAATCAATTCCCGATTGTCACCGGTTTGTCCTCCCCCCCGGTGACATGAGGATTTTTTTCAAAAGAATTCCCACAGGTCACCGGCGGGGACAAACTAGGGGGCGACACATTCCCTCCCGACCTCCGCTCTGAGCAGTCGTGCGCTAGCACATTGTTTCAGCGGCCTTTGTTAAGGCCGTAGTGCTAGCCCGCCTGCCTTAGCGAGTCATTCTTGCTCCGGCAGTCGAAAGCAATCACTGCGTTTCCGCAGCCTTTTTCAAGGCTGTTGTGCTTGCCCGCCTGCCGTAGTAAGCATTGTCTTCACATTTATTTTATAACGTATGTGTACGTGTGCGTAATTAACCGCCGAATCCGTAAAGTCAGTGTTCCAAGTTCCTGCCCTTCGCGGGTCGCAGCCGCAGCGCAAAACGCTTGACGCAAGATCTTCGAAGAATGAATAACGTCGCGTAAGGCTCACACCAACACACACAGTAGGGTTGTGTAGGTACACACCCCTGTTCTGTGCTGTTAGGTTGTCGCCCCCCCTGCCGCCAGAGGGGGCTCCTTATACACTTTACCCCTATTCTTTTGCCGAGGGTCCAATATGGACCCTCGGAGGCTCTCCCCCTTTGAGCGCTTCATCTTAGAGCGCAATCCCCATCTTTTACAAGAATGGCAGCAGCTCTCTGCTCCCGCTCCTCCCTCTT
>NJDC01003360.1:9722-30526 GCA_002245475.1 Calephelis virginiensis
ATACCTCCTCCGATCAGTTGCAGCATGGCACTCTACCAGTAGTTTTGTGCCTGAACCTATGCTCGCCTCTTACGAGCTGCCTGGCAGGAAGGGTGACGGTATATTATACGACGACGACGACGACGAAAGACACCAAAGGTGGTGATGGTGCGTTGCCAACCTGAGGCCGGGATGTTAGGCCTTAAGCAAAAGTAAGTCCAAACCGGAACACGTCATGACGTTATGGCGGCAGGAATAGGTAAGGCGGTGGTACCAATCCGGGTGAGTCGCTGCGAAACTCTTCCACCTAGTCAGATATTACGGTGTTAGTGACGGTAAGCCTATGCTCGCCTTTTACGAGCTGCCTGGCAGGAAGGCAGATGGTCTATTCTGTAAAGGAGCGCGAACCAGCACGGGGAGTATTCATATTTCATATTGAGATCTTTGTAATACTACAACTTTAAATTACTATTAGTTTTGATTCGCAATCGCAATATAAAGTAAAGTGTTGAAAATTGTGTTGGTGTTTTCTTTTATTTATTTCATTTAGACTGTCTCATAATGTACCTAGCAATTATTATTATCATACCCATACGTTAAATACATTTATAGCTATTTACGTATTGATGTCAAAAACAAAACGTTATCAGCGGTTGCCTATATTCTATAACTTTTCCCCGAATTTGGGAAAACTGCACTTGAACTGACAGCGTAATACAAGTGCATGTGTGCGTGGTGACAAGCGTAGGCTAGTAATCGTCATGCGTGTGTGAATTAGCTTAGTGCTTCACTTTTGACACAGCGTTACTATGAAGACTATCTTTCTATAACGTTATTATTCTAAGATTTGGACTTTGGCATTCGGAAACCGATTCTCTCGTCAGATTTCTTTAAACCAAATTAGATTTTTTTATTTTATGATCTTGAGGATACCTGATATAAATTACATACTTATCAAATTGGATTGTTTTTATTCATTCGAGTAATTCCAACCTGAACTACAGAATATCGCCGAAATACTGTAATCAAATTAGTTTTAAAATTTTCTCAGTCCTTAAACATTTTTATGACTTACGAACCCCAACATCGCCTATAGGAACCAGTTTTGAATTTATATCACCCAGATAACCACCTAATGCACTCGAAAGAGTTCAATAAAATTGGCTAAACTATAAAATTTATAGTTGAGCCCATTTTACTCATAAGTTTATGAGTTATTCAAAGACATAATATAACAGCGTCCTTTACCGCGTTTAGTTCAGAAGTTCAGTTTTCCATCGTGTTGGTCCGGGTCTGCTAACTAAAATAGATCACCTGTCCCTCTGCCAGGCACCTCGTAAGAGGCGAGCACAGGTAAAACAAGATCACTGGTGATAGAGTGGTGTGCAGCAACTTCCCTGGGTAGTTATCCACCGCTTTATCCATTCCTGTCGCTATAATGATAGTGTCACATTCCGGGTAGGAAAGCCAGTAGATTTCCACAACAGGCCTTACATTCCGACCATAGGACAGCAACGCACCTGTACCATCAGTAGTGTCTATAGGCCGTGATTATCTGTTAACATTAAGAGAGCCGTGTGCTTGTTCGCTGACTTCTCACAAAAACGATTTTTTTGAAATCGTGGCAGAATTCGTGATTTGATATTTTGACTCTTGTTACAGAACTTAATATTGCTACAGGCAGATCGTTGTCACTGAAAGACCAATTTCATGGGTCAACTAAGTGAAATTTTCATTGTTTTTGCTTTTTTTTATTTTACTAGTGAACGCTAGCTTCTAGTGTCTACTTCCTTTATTAATATCATAGGACGATAGGCTTTTCACGAAATATCTACGCTAAGGAAAAAAATTCTAAAAATCCGTATATTCCGTTTCTTTAATTAGGCCTAGTAGGTAGTATATTTTATGACCAAAGCAGCAACCCTAAAAAATCTTCAGCAGACCTTTTCCCAAACGACATATCGCGTCTATAAATTCCCACTCTTACATCCCCCACTCTTTCCTGAGGAAGCAAACGTTGTAAGTTAAAATGATATGAGAAGATATCCGGCAGAATTTTTCTGACACTTTTCCATATGTTTTAGTGGCTATGTGCGTTTATTAGATGGTAGCTGGACCATTTTTCTTCTATTATAACGCTTTTATAAGGGTTGATTTTGGAATCCAAAGGTATTTAAGTATCCATTTTTCATATATCAAACATTTTTCTAGAGAAATGAACGTTTTTTTTACTACTTCAAAAATGGAGTTAATGTGATGTAACAGTTCATTAACCAATTCTCACTTTTTCTATGTTCATTTTTTGTACAAAGGGGCTTACGAATACATGCCATTATTAGGTGGAATCTTATACTGTGCGAGGTACCTGATAATGTTTAAAGGTCACCTTTAAAGCTGATTTTGGAATTGTTTTTAAAATCATTTCTGAGAGGACGTTTAGACTTCGGCCAAACCTACGCGACCAAAGTGAAAGCGTAGCGGGAGCAACCACCGCGCGGCAGATATTGCCGTGGTGAGTGTGACGCGGGAACACGGAGTCAGTGACACGGGCCTCACGCAGCTAGTGGTCAGACCTATGTTCCGTACACATGTCCATCTCAATACTTAGAATCCGTACAAATTGTGCTCCTCGCGTTTTGACGTCATTTGTCGTTATTATTTTTCATTCTTTTACATTTTGTATGTTGACGCAAGATTGGTTAAGTGACGTTAACAAAGATAATATTGCTTCTGAGCGCCTGCACGGCAGCGGAAGAGGGGTCTTATAATAGCGGGGTGCACAGTTGAAGAGTACGAGTTGTACAGTTGAAAAATTAAAAAGTTTCTTGAGAACCGTACATTTCTACTTTTTCACCCAACACATTTATGTCCTATTTTTTACAAACAAAAAAAATGGACATAGTTACACGAAAACGATCCAATCCACAAGTGTGAGAAATTGACATTAAAAGTTTTTACGTTTTTAAGACGTATTTTTTCGTAGATGTTATAATAAATACATTTCTAAAAATCACTATTTTTTTCAACAAAACAAGCAAACAGTTTATACGCCACTGTCAATTAAAAATATAAATAGAGAAAGTAAAAATTGAAAAAAAAACCAAAGTCAAATGTGTTTTTCTTGGGACCAAAATAAAATTGTAACATTTTTGCATTTCGATAAATTTGAAGAATATACAGTTATGCAAATTGAAAATACCACAAATGTACTGTAGGTATGCAATATTTTTTATTTGCAAAAATACAAACCATTTGAATTATTTGGAGAATTACTGAAGTTAGTCTTCCATGTTTAAATTATTAGTCAACTCAAAACAAACAAAGTATCTTATGCGTTGACAAGTCTTCAAGTCATTGCCCTCCTCGGTCATAAACTCAAGATCTTCGATATAGCAATCTAAGTTTTCTGATGTTAGGACTACTCTTTAGAGACTTATTAAGTCTTGACAATATTTTGTGATCAACTAATGTTGAGAAACCTTACCAGCTTACTACTTAGTCTTTGCACTAACATCCAAGGATTTACTTTTCAGCTTTTTTTCAATATTAGGTTGATTGAAATTATTAGAAACGGCTTTCATTTAAACATAACTTTATCGTCCGTGTCTGTTAAAATTACCTTCGTTTTTGACCAATTCATTTTTTCTTCGGACAAAAAAAGTTTTCTGTTTACAGTATTCGTTTCAAGTATTTTGATCGACAAAAAAACATTTTTTTAACTTTGGAATACTTATAACGGCTTTTGTTCTTTTTTGAAATTAATAATAATATTTTTAAAAGATATTTTTTTTTATCTGACACAGATTACATTTTATGCACCAATACACAATATTTAATATTTAAATCAGTAACAAAATCTGGATCAGTTGTGTTATTAGTCAATAGCCATTATCTGATCGTGTATAATATCATTTCATGGTATTTCAGCATTGTTTCTATTTTTAAAGTGGGATTGATGTTGCGATTTTTGCCCCCGCAACATTCACCCCAGAGCACAACATGTTTTACTTTTGAGTCCTTTTCATATTTTACTAGCGGCCCGAAATGTGCTTCGCTACGTATAAACTTAAATAAAAAAAATATGTTGGAACACACAACAAAACAAAAATAGAAAAAAACTGTTTCTGGATAGGCGGTTGGCAATGCCGTTGTACCTCCCCGGGAGATACGCCACCGAGAGCGTAAATTTCAACTTTTCGCATAGCTCTAAAAGCCTGGTCGTCAGTTCTAGAAGGGCTAAATAGCGTGTGCCACCCTCGTTTCGAATGTATGCCACAAGAGTTCGATTGTGCGACTGAATCAGAATGTGTGCATTCTTTAGATCCCTCCGGTAACGATCGATGGCTGTATACACTGCATGCAGCTCCTTTAGATTTGAGTGCCACCTCATCTGATGTGGTAACCATTTTTCTCTCAAATACTTCCCGTTGAGGTGAGCGCCTCAGCTTTCATCCGCTGCATCTGTGGTTAGAAAATGCGCCACTTCCTCTGAGTTCATGATCACTGAACTGTGATCTATGCCTTTCAGCCACCAATTGAGTTCTTTTTGGAAACAGAGGTAGAAGATCTTTCTTTTGTCTTGCTTTATGACAGTTGAAATATTTTACAAACTTCTGAGTCATTCGACAATACGAACGACCTCTTGGGGTTGTAAAGTTTGCAAAATTTAAGAAGCCCAGTAGGATAGATTAAAATAAGATCTCGGTTACGTTAGCTACAAGTGTATTGCGATAAAATAATTATCAAATCACGACGTTGCACAAAAAATATCGGTTTTTGCAGTTTCACTGCGCTTAATTATAGATGTGTTGTAACAAAAAGGTCCCACTACAGGTAGGTACATCCGAATGCCTTTCAGTTACAATCAAAAGTATACCACAAAATTAATGTTGCGAAACCGTTCGTTAATTAGCGCCCGTTCACAGTGTCGTCGGTCGCGGCTGTCGGGGTTGGGACTCGTTGCTGGTTCGGGTTCCGATAACTTTAGCATTTTAATGAACTTTACTGGTTACAACAACCAGTAAATGTTCTAAATGGTTATTTGGCAGTCATTGTAAAAGTAAAATAGTGGATTGCAAACATTTTTATCATAATCTATTTAAATCCTGCTAGTATAAATATGAAAGTGTGTATGTATGTTGCCTTTAATGGTCTGGGTATTCTGTGTAGAATAGACCGGATGCTCCCTGCCAGGTAGTTCGTTACACCAGACGACTAGACCCCTCCCTCAATTTAATGATTTTGATAATATTTTAAGTTAAGGCCCCATACTTAGTCAGCCAGAAGAGCCAATCAGCGCACTCCCCCGTTCCATGATTACTATGAAATATTGCGCTCTAAATTAAATGTCTTAAGCGCCAAATCACTATTTTTGACACTATAAAAGTAATTTGAAAAAAAATATAAAACTGAAACAGTTATCTTTTAGTTATAATACTTATCTATGTTTACGTTAAATCTGGTGTCGATATTTTCATAATTGAAGTAGACAGTTGTATGAAAAAAGCAGTATATTGCTGACGTATTTTAGCATACATGGCCCCTTAAGCATACAGACACATATTCTACTACGAGTAGTTATGACGTAGTAGGTACAAATTATTTTTTTAATTTGTGGTTATGACACCTCCTTTTGACATGCTAAGCTGCATCTGTAAGTTTACCAGCTGCCATACACTCCACACTGGAACACAGCAGTGGCACGAACTGACGTTGTGCTATGGTGCCTCTCTGCACGAGTCGTCTACAATAATTTATAACGGGATATTTTTTCCGGACTTCAACATTCTGCGGAATATGGGTTTATTTATCAAATAAATTAATCCCGGAAAAATGAGAATTTCAATTTTTGTACTGGAAATAACGATACAATATGAATGTACAAGAAAATGAAATCCCAAGATATTGCAGAATTGATTGTGATCTACTTGTTGCCTGCGGTTTCGTGCGCGTAGCACTTACACATTATTAAATAACAAAAACAATTTCGCTTTTATAATATTTAATAAACTAAATTATTTAACAATAGACACTGACCAATGTTGCTGTTAATAGTTAAATATTTGAAAAACACCAGTAAAAATTTAATAAACAGCCAGAATACAAACATTTATTTGATAGAAGAAGGCGTTACTTTGCGGAAATAAATTTAATTTTAATTATTAATTATTTATTTTTTATAATTTAAATCATTTTATTTGGATACTAACATTTATGTCCATCACATAAACGTCTGACCCCGTCGGTAATCGAACCCAACCCTCGCTGAGCTAACCCCTCGGCTAACGAGGTAATCACTCACGGCCAATGTTAATAACATTTCTCTAAAGATGGATTTCAAGCAATCTAGATAGCTGCGTATCCGCCGGCCTATCCAATATCTAATTGCCATATTTATCCTGTCCACAGATATGTTATTGGCAAGCGATAACATAAAAATGGATCAGAATATCAATCTTGGAGAGCAATTTTTGGATTAGGATTGATTATTAGTATTGGCCGTCAGTCAATTTATAAACCTCAATTTCAATTGCTTTAAAATTTTTCAATATTCGTTATTTTCTCTGAATTTTTCTACGCAACTTTACACGTTTATATTTCCTGACAATACAATACATTTCATAGCCTCTGTGGTCTAGCGGTCCGGGTGTTGGACTTGACTGCATGAGGTCCCGGGTTCGAGTCCCAGGTCGGCCAACAAAAAGAAAATTGGATTCTCCAACTTTCTAATAAAAAAAAAAGTTGTTCGGGATTGGAAATGTGCCCGGTTGGCGATATGCTTGCCACCTATCACATTGTGTGACTTAGTGTCTTCGGCTAGTCGTAGGTGCTCTGGTTGTGCCCCTGCCTAGTTCTTTGGGGATTTGGGCTTGAAGATACTTTTACAATACATTTGACAATACCAGCAATGATACTTGTACCACATTTTACGCAAATAAATGATTGATTGATTGTTTGACAATATTCTGCAAAGTTTTAGAAAACTTTACAAAAAAATATATGCATTCAGTAAACTCATCAGTTTTGGTATTAGTTTAGCATTACCGAAGGATACGAGGATTGGTTTTTGTACAACGTACAGATTTTAGTAAAAACTGATAAAATGATTTCAATAGGTAAGTTACCTAGGTACTATGGGAGCCGGGAGGTCAGCACCAGATCCATTAGTTTAGTGACAATGTGACCACCACAAAAGTACGCTTTTCCAAATAAAGTTAAAATAGTTTTTGAAATGGAATTTCGTACAGGAGCATAAAATTTGGCACACTTATACGATGGTGGATCCAAAAGTTTGTGGTTTAACCTACCTGGAGCTATGACATCTTTTTAAAATCTACCGTCATTTGTTAGTAAGTGTCATATTGATTTATTATGCGCAGTTTCATTCCGATACTGCACAATGTAAATTTTCTGTGATTTTTTGTTTGAAGCAATCTGACGCAATTTTCAATAATGGAGAAGATTGAACATCGTGCAGTCATTAAGTACCTCAATAAAAAAGGCCTATCACCAAAAGACATCCATCAAGATATGGTCAGCACTTTGGTGGAGTCTGCTCCATCGTATTCCAGTGTTAAAAAGTGGGTAGCTGAGTTTAAGCGCGGTCGCGAGAGCATTAAAGATAATCCTAGGAGTGGAAGGCCTACATCCTCTACCACGGAAGAAAACAACGATAAAATTTGTGATCTCGTACTGGGTGACCGACGTTTGACCATTGGTAAGATAGCTGAGATAACAAACATTAGTTATGGCCGGGTGCAACACATAATAACGGAAGAGTTGGGGTTCCATAAGGTTTCTGCTCGCTGAGTCCTGAGGTTACTTTCAGCTGAACAAAAACGAGTTCGATACACAATTTCGCGAGACTGGAACTTTTGAGACTGATCCCGAGGACTTTTTGTCTAGATTTGTTACCATGGATGAAAGCTGAGTTCACCACCAGACTCCTGAATAAAAGCAACAATCCAAACAGTGGAAAAGATCAGATTCTACACCGAAAAAGGCTAAGGTCGTTTTGTCGACTAACAAAGTCATGGCTTCTGTTTTTTGGGATGCGAAGGGCATTATTTTTGTAGATTATTTACCGAAAGTCAAACTATAAATTTTAGTTATTATTGTAAACTTTTACGAAGACTACGGGAAGAAATAAAAGAAAAAAGCCGGGAATGTTGCGTAAGAAAGTTTTGTTTCATCAAGACAATGCACGTGTTCACACTTCGGTTGAAACTATGTCTGTAATCCATGATTGTGGCTACGAATTGCTGCCCCACCCACCTTATTCGCCGGATTTAGCCCCCTTAGATTATAATTTATTTTTAAATTAAAAAAAAAACACTTGGGTGGCTCGAAATTTTCGACCAAAGATGAGGTGATAGTCGCAGTAAACGACTATTTTGCCAACCTTCCAGAATCTTTTTTTTTTCGAGGGAATAAACAAGTTGCAGTTAAGGTGGAAGAAGTGTGTTGAACTAGATGGAGACTATGTCGAAAAATAAAAATAAATTTAGACCGACTTGTCTTTCATTCTCTTGGTCGGACTTAGAACTTTTGGATCCACCCTCGTAGTTTATGTGTAGGAGAAGTACAGAACGCTAATATTTTTCAATAATAATGCTTATAAAGTACATTAAATCAGCAAACAAAACATGACCCACACTACACACAAACAAATATACTGATGATAATGATAAAAGATCACAGATGGCGCGCTAAAAAGTTTGGAAACAAAGTGGTTGGTCTTGAGAAATGAAGATGGCGTTCTTATCAACAAGACATTGAAATGTATTATGGTCGAAATTCGACCAACGGGCGACCATTAGTATTTATTTAATTATATTACATTACTCTACGCAGTGCGCGTCCACTTACACTGCTTTACTCAGATGTATAAAAATATTACCAATTACTTAGTTTACACTAAAAACCATTTATAAAAATGATATTTAGTGGTATGCATTTCGATGTAAAGTCAACACCGGAGCTATCGACGACTGGACAGAGGTTGGCAAATATGCAATCAATTAAACCACTGATTGAACTTCTCCTACGCAAACATATTGGCTGCGACCTAAATGCATAATGCCGAAAACATATTTCAGCTATGAATATTAAATATCCATAGCTTAATATTAATTTAGAATCTAAGTCACGCATCGATAAAAGATAAGGGATAAATAAACTGTTGGCACCGACACATTTGTACCGTACTATAATATATTGTCCGCGGCTACGCTTGCCTACTGTGTTGGTAGCCTCTTCCACGGAAACGCGTTTAGATTAGATGATAAAAAGTTGAGAACAAGCAGGCCGCTCTCTTTATGTTAAGCCGGCTGTACACATGGGGCCAAGGTGTTGGGCCAAGGTGTTGGGCCAACGTGTTGGGCCAACGTGTAGAGAGCTACTTGGCGGTATGTTGGCTTAGTTGGTCTAGTTGGCGCCAACATAGGCAGGCCATCCGAATAGTGTCGGTTTTTAGTGCACACATCAAAGGATCTTGGCGCGCTCCGCAAACAGCGTTCACACGTTGATGTCTTGTTCAGTTCGTTGTTACTCGTCAGCGGAGACAGTATCGTTGCGCGTGAGTGAAATTTACGTTCCCATGTTCCGATAGCGATGGCGGCGCCGATGTGGACAAGTAATGAGGTTTTACAATTCATATATTTGTATCGACATGAAGGAATAATTTGGAATCCACGGCATGAACTACATAAAAATAAAACCAAAGTAAGTTTTTAAACACATTTTTTATTAAAAATAATCCATTAACAGTTAAGTACCTACTATTTGTTTGACATTGTATTGTGTACAATGTAATCTGCTTGTTGTGGTGTTTCCAAAAACGTTTTATACTTTTTCTATAATGTATAAGTTGTGTGGTCTTAAAACTTGGCAATAGCGGCTAAATTATTTCTAAATGATTTTATTTATTGCGAACTGAAGGCTCTTCCAGAGGATACAAATTATAATGCCTGTTTTTTTTGTAGGCAATTTTTTGAATTTGTATATCGACTCGCTTCTGGAAGGGCCCCAGGGGCAGGTCATTTAAACAATTTCTATTATTCATAATGAACTATTTTATATTTCAGGTTAATGATGCATGGATTCGCATAGCGGATAAAATTAATATACCTGTTAATGAATTGAAAAAGAAAAAAGAGTCATTAATGACAACATTCAGAATGCATCACAAAAAGAAAACTCAATCAATAAAATCAGGAATGGGTGAAGATGAACGATATGATCCTATTTGGCCGTATTACGAGCCTCTCGAAGCTTTTTTAAAGGATGTCTATCTATGCTCCAGTGTGATTAACACTGAGGAAAAGATTATACAGGTAAGTAAAAAATATTTTAATTTCACAAAATCTTAGTGGTCTCTATTTCTAAAAAAGTAATTCATAAAATCCAATCTTATTTGTGTCGCAGTATGCGGCGGTCTACGCGGTACACTTAATAATGGTAAAAACGAACTATCTCCATTATTTCTCCATGAACCTGGCCGCACTAGATCTCCATTTTGATAAAATATATCGAATGAACCAAGAGGTGAATAAATATTCTGTGAAGAAGTAATTTTTCTCAAAAAATTATGTAGATATAGACATGTCATTGTAACAATAGAAGCTTTGGTAGGTTCCAAGGGTATATTTTTTTTAAAGATCCTGAACTTGGCGGTTAGTATTCCGAAAGTATTTTCTACTTTTACTCGAGAACGGGATAATTCTTGATTGAATACTCTTTCTGGGGACCCTAGTGCGTGATGACCGGGAAATGATTTCATTAAATGGGTACTGAGAGCAAATGCACCATTGCCTAAAAATACGTAAGGCATGACTATGTCACTATTAGGAAGTGGATTAGGACGGGGTAAATTCATACTGCTAGACGATAGTTTTTGATATAAGATACTTTGATTGAAAACTCCTCCATCACTAATCCGCCCTTGAGAACCTACATCGGCAAACAAAAAACAATAATTACTATCTACTAGTGCTAGTAAAACAATGCTAAAGTGGCCTATATAGTTAAAGTATTCAGTTCCCGAGTGTAAAGGTGATTGTATATTGATATGCTTCCCATCTACAGCGCCCAAACAATGCGGGAAGCTGAATCCTTCTGAAACGGACATCCATTCACTCGCAGATTCAGGCATCTGAAATAAATAAAAAATAAACTGATATCACTTTTTTACTACAGGATTCGTCATCGACACGTGACTACGAAACAGAGGCAGAAACTGACTTCAATCGTCCCGTTATTGAAAGTGACACATCTCAACATGGGAATACGAGTGCTAAATCAAAAGTTACTGCTCTTCCAACTCAAAAGCGCCGTTTGAAAAATCCACCAGAGTTATCAGAGGCCAGCAAGGAGGTGGCAAATGCTTTTGGCACATTAAACAGAGTGCTTGATAATAAAACTGCAAGACATTATGATGATTGTGATCTATATGCTAAACTTCTTGCCACGAAATTAAGAAAATTTCCAGAATATGAAAGAGAAGAAATTATGTTAGAGATTGATAGCATGTTGATAAAAAGACGTCGAGGTAGCCAAAATATTATTACTGATTGTATTAATATAAACCGTTCATCCTCCTAACAAAGTTCTTATCGCACAAACTGGTCTCGCTCATCTCCTTCACCACACTACCGACCCAACTCAGCACAGTCCATCCTTCCAATTTACGTTACTATTCCCAATCAATCTCCGCATAACCCATCCCATTCACCCCAGTACGTTTTTAATGAACCCCAAACTCAACGTATTCGGATATTGTCTAATGATAAAATATATTCACAATCACAACTAATGCAGCCTTCATCTGCTCAAAGGCTACAAACAGCATCTCCAGAACTACCTGTTGAACTTCATTTACCAGAATTATCTGATAGAACGTACAACCAGTCTCAGTCTTTAGAGACTCAAAACATAATATACCAGGCATATGAAGACGCATAAAACACACAAATGAAAAGTTCATGTGATGCTAAACTGTGCACGACGACCAAAGACAGTGTAGCGCACGACGATCAAAGACAGTGTAGCATACGACCATAGACAACTAGACGGTATCGGCGGGAGTGACCCAATCCGAAGGATGGCACGCGTTGGTACCTTACGGACATTTTGAGCCCATGTGAATATTGACATAATATGAGTGATTTATTTTAAGTAAATAACAATGTTTTGTATATAATTACGAGCTTATATACTCTGTTTTGGTTTATATGATTAACTTAACTTAGAAAATGATGTTTCTGAATAGGTTTTAGAATGTTTTATAGCGTTTTTGAGCATGTTATTTTGCAATCATAATTTACGTGAAATTTATGTCTAAAATAACTTCTATTGTCTAGATTTATGTTTAAAATGGTAAAATGTATGTAGCTACACCGTCTTAAACGTAAAACGAAACGTATAAGTCTTGTAAATAGCCAAAAAATCGGCTAAGTTTAAGTTCGCTAATAAAAGGTAAAATTTGTTGTGTTTCACTTACCCAAATATAATAAAATTAGAATATGTTGTTATAGATAAGAAAGCGAGTGTAATGTGCATGCGACAGCGCCCGTAACGATAATAAAAACGGGAGCGCCGCGCCCGCACGTTTTATACTAAGCCGCGGGGGGCAGGGTAGTATAAAAGGCAAAAATCGCGGAAATTCGCCGCCACACGAAAACCAAGCGCAGTCGCGTGCACAAGTATGTATGCCAGGATAAGTCTAGACTAGACTATAGGTTTGTAATATAGTATAAGTTGATAATTGTACAATTTGATAAAGAAATTAAATAAAATATGGTTCCGGGGGTGAGGAATAGAATGTTCCAGAATTCCGTTCCCGAATTGTATAAAAACGCGGACCGGGAATCGGGGATTCATTCGCGGTCGGTCCTCCAGAAAAACCACTGGGAACGCTCAAGAACTAGAAGAAACTCCCAGTGAATAGTGAACATTCTGCGCCTCGCTCTCGACCCTCCAAACGTGTAACCGTGTGTTTTATTTCCCAAAAAATCTCTCCAGACGGTATTAGCAATTCGTAAAGCCCTAGGCAATCTATCCGCCTCATAAACATTGTTTCATGATGATGCAAGTAATTGATCTCTACATGGTAAAATAAAGACTGTTGTATTTTGAAACTCTAGAACTATTTTGTAACTCTTTTTTATAAACATTAATAAATAATACATTCATAACATGAAGTTTTACTTACTTTAATCATATCTTGCAAAACATCATTGAGAGTCAAACAGACTTCGATTATTATGCGTGATATAAGTGAACTTGATATTTTAAATAGGTAGTGTAAGATTCTGTAGTCATCTCCAGTAGCTAAAAATCTCAATGTCAATGTAAGTCGTATTTTTGTTGGTACAGCTTTCCTCCAAGTAGTATCTTGCTTAGAAATCATCGGAGAATTTTTTTGTAGCAGGTATTTAAAATCAGTGCGTGACATTCGAACGAAATTATCGAACTCCCCAGATGGTTCTGCAAGAAGCTCGGCAAGCTGTTGATTCATAGTCTCTCTAAAAACAAAGAAATATTAATAAAGTTAGTATGGACATAGTATTAATTAGTTGCTTATAATTACCCCATAACAAAATTTTAGGAAGTCAGTCGGTGTCTCATTCATAACAAGTTTCTTTATGGAATCAATGTCGAAATCTCAAAAAAATATTATTTTTTCCATACAAATCCAATCAGCTGATCGAGTCTATTTTTACCCACGACGGTAAAAATCTCATCGAAAAAGAATAAAACAACTCAAAACCCCCGACTTAACTTAGATGTAGCGATAACAATTTTACTATAAGTAATACATAACCGAGATTTTAATCTTTTTCGATGACATTTAACTGTCGCGGTTTTTTTTAATGTGACACTGACCTTCTAACTTTTTGCAAAATTATTACCAGCCTGTATATCAATAATAACTCATAACACATATATGTACCTCGTTCTATTCCGATGAATAGTCACCATCCACCACCTTCTTTTGCGCCATTTCTTTTAAGTCACTCTACTTTGGTGCATATGTACGTAATAATTAAACGCACTGTATAAATAAATTGCCGCGGCTGCAAGAACTTCTACGTCCATCTTTGAAGCGCCAATGCAGAATGAGCAGTAAGCCAATGTGTGAACAGGAATCTTGGTTTCCATCATTTTTGCCCAACACATTGGCCCAACACCTTGGCCCCATGTGTACAGCCGGCTTTAAGTGACAACCTATTTCATAGACAGGTCTTAGACTACGTGTGTAAGTTATTTGACTTCAGCACGGAACACGACAATAGTAAGGCCCTAGTTCCAATCCATTCAAGCTGCTGCACAACCACTTTTCTACCTAGTTATCACTGATTGCGCGGGTGAAATAATCAAGCTACACCCAATGGGCGACGGGGTCGTCACGTCCCGGTGCCACGGTCCATTCGTAAATACAGTAATGTCAAAAAACGCTAATGACTACATTTTACGCTATTATATCGTGGCCGCCTCGTAGCGTAGAGATTAGCGAACATGCCTAACACTATCGACCAGCCTCAAGGCCCAGGTCCAATTACCGACCCGGGGCAGACTTGATTCATGTCATGGAAATTTAGATACCTGCATTGGGCGTAATATCCTATCCCATTAATATTACAAATGCAAAAGTTTGTCTGTTTGTTTTTTACTTCTTGAATTTTTGTCACCACCTTAGCTTTTTCTAAACCTACTACAATGCTTTTTAATGCCATTCTCCGGTTATAGCGTAAGATATTTTTTAGTACAATAATGTGAAATATGATCGCGCCATGCAGACAGCAAAGTATTTTTTTTATGGCTTAAGACATCCAACAAGCACACAAATCTCCATAAAACAGTTAGTGACAACCGTGGACTATTGACGCCGAACATCTGTCCTGTGACCAGACTGTTAGGCGTATCGCGCAAGTTTAGCTGCCCAACCCTTCGCACTCAAACATCATACGGACACAACTGGAAAAAGTAAGGGGGTGAATTCCAAGTTTCAACCCGGGCAAGTGCTCGCCTCGTATTATCTTTTTGATAGGGAGGACAACGGCCTATGATTCTTCAACACCAGACTAACAAGGAATAAACAACCCATGTTTTCCCTGTGTTGGTCCGGGCTCCTTTGCAGAATAGACCATCTGCTTTCGTGCTCGTAAAAGGCGAGCATAGGCTCACCGTCACTAACACCGTGACATTTTACTAGGTAGTAGAGTTTAGCAAAGACTCGCCCGGATCGGTACTACCGGGTTACCTATTCCTGTCGCCATTTTTTTATTTAAACTTAAAATCAAAAATCCAATCCAATACAATAACTCTTTATTGTGCACCAAATACAGAGAAATTACAAATACATCAAATAAAACTTAAATTATAAGATACACAAAGGCGGCCTTATCGCTAAGTCAGCGATCTATTCCAGGCAACCCTGGAGTATGGAACAAGATATAGCGGACAACTGTGTAATGGTGCTCTTAAAATGCATCTTATACTAGACAAAAAAAATCATCCTAAAAGCAGAAGCCTGAAAATATGTATTGGTACAATAAATTTAGTATCTAAATCAATGATTGAGAGTTGCTTGTTCTTTCATTAAAATCGGTTCAATAGCTCCACCGTAAAAGTATTACAGACAGACAGACTTCTGTATTGATGATATTATTAATCATATATTTACTAGGTATTTTATTTTTCTAATTCTAAAAGAAACTATCAGTGCTAAGCCAGGACAGGGCGTTAGTAACATACATACCCATAAGTTTATGAAATAAAGTCATACTTATCACAACACTTAAATACAAAACTGCATTACCAATTTACCGAAGGTAAATTTTGTGGATTTGTCGCAGAGTAACTATTAATGCATTTGAAAAAATACAATTAAAAAATCACGTAGCACAGGGAGGGAGGGAAGAATTTTACCGGTTTGGTTAGTGACATTATAAAAGTAAATTTAAGTGTTTGAGAGTTAACTTAACACTACAAAAAATCCAAAATCTCAAAACACAAATGGCACTTATGACATACTCCACATTTTGGGACGCTTGACACTGGCGAAGGTTCTCATGAAGGTCGAGTGGAGTTTCACTCTTCTGTAGCGGAATAAAAAGCAAACTATTTTTACAAGCTATTATACTGTGAAAGCACTTCGACTACACAAAGGTTGTATGTTCCGGTCATTTTTTTGTTTGTGTAAGAAAATATCAAGTGTCGTTTTTCTAAATCTTAATCTAAATCAAATAATTGATTTCCTTTTAAAACTTTTTCCCTCATTACAATTAGATTTGTCGGAGTCGATTTTACCCACGCCCGGAGCGGTTTTATTTCAATACTCACGAGATCGCTAATTTATGCGGTCACGTAGCAGTCGCGTTTGAAATCATCGCTTGCAAATTCTTACGATTCTACTGGTGGACGATCGCTGCCGCCGGAACTGGAAACAACCGCAGGCTCTGCGGAAGTAAAAAGTGTCGCAAAATGTGCTCTCACTTTTTGCATACAATTCTAGTGGGCCTGCGGGCGCGAAACCGCCGCGAGCGCAATAAAAACCGCACCGTGAGTTCTTAGTCATAACTTACCGGGACGCTATGGCGACGTGGCCAGCGACGTCGCCAACTAGTTCGTATCGAGATGTTCCCCGTGTTGGTCCAGGCTTCTTTGTAGAATAGACCATCTGCCTTCATTGCCAGGCAGCTCGTAAAAGGCGAGCGTAGGCTCACCGTCACTAACACCATGACATCTGACTAGGTGCTAGAGTTAAGCAGCGACTCGCTGCCACTGCCTTACCTATTTCTGCCGCCATAACGTCATGACGTGTTCCGGTTCGGAGGGTAAGGTAGCTGGTAAACTTACTTTTGCTCGAGGCCTAACATCCCGACCTCAGGTTGGCAACGCACCATTACTAATTTTGGTGTCTCTAGGTGGCGTGAATTTCTTAACATCAGGAAATCCGTTTGCTTGTTTGCCTTCCAATATTATAAAAAAAATCACGACTATCTTACTTGGCGACTGACTAGCGACTTTGCTGAATAGTCAGCGTATCCTGAGTCGACCGCTCCGCATTCGGCTACTGGTGACGCTGACTACCTGGCGACGCCACCAGTTATTTGCACTTGTTTGTACTTGGTAGCTCCGTCACTCACTCTCTCGCTAACTAATCGCCGCTTCGAAACACACGTTGTGTAGAGAGCAAAATTTTGTTCAATACTGAGAGATTTATCATAGAATGCTATATGAAACAAGCAAGCAATGTCACAAATAGTTTTTATTCTGGACGTGTAGATTTTCTTTATATTGTAGCATGTTCAGTACAAACCTCAGATAAATTAACATTTTCTCAGGATATTTTCTTTAATATTCATAGAGTTTGAGAAAAACACAGTTTTGGCTTCGATTAAGTACAAACGTATGTATCCATTTATTTTTTTGCCAAACAGTGTTTTTCCCAAACTCTATGAAAAGTCGTCACTTTTTTAAATATTTTTTTTTATGATAACGACCAGAAGTCAGTTTCAGATGAGCTTGGCAGTTGGCAGGTCTGTACGAATTGTTACACTTGGCACTCGACACTCTGTGCACACCCACCGAGGGACTCGGCTGAATCACATGTATGATGTACATGGATGTAAGATTCAAATCAATCATTAAATGTGGAGATTTTTTTTGTACGGATTTGTAGATAGGTAGTCTATGTGTCGAGAAACGCTTACACTTGTGGTCTACTTTACCCCATTTAATAAATCCCAATTTACATTTTTACTTTCACTTTCGACGTTTCGTACATTGAATCAGTAGATTTGGCATGATCCGAGGAAGGGACACAGACAGATAGATTGGCAGACAAAGAAACGCAAAAATAAACACATTTAACAAAAAAAAAAATTGCATGTTAAAAAAGTGTTTTTATCAGACCAAGGAACAATGGAAATGTATACTGATAATAACAAAACTCTTTAATGAAATGAAATTGAATTAAAACATTTATGCGTATTAAGACGTTGCCACAGTGCCTAAAGTTACCATAATTTCGGACATTTTACTTTTATATCTGGAAACGATGGTTTAAATCATTGTGAAGGCCCCTTTAAAACACCTTTTGAAAATATCACTACGATTTGTCACAAAAAAAAAATGTTCTGTAAGGTCATTATTTTATCCAACTTAAATAATATAATAATTAAAAAAATGCAACTTTCAAAGGATTTACGAGAAAGTTAGTACAAATTTAACCGGGAAAACCAGAATGTTTCATAATGACTACAGTTTGAAGATTGACATTGTGGACATAAAAGGTGAATTGGACGTTGCAATGCAGTTTGAACATTTTTTCACCAATGTTGCAGCAGAAACTTCTAGAGTTCTTAACTCTTCACCAATCATTGCAGAATCATTATTGAAGCAACATGTAACAGAGTGTAACAATAATTTTGAATTTTCGTTTGTTGATAAAAATGACATAGCAAAAGTCTTTAATTCATTAAAAATGAAGAATACTTTAGATTTATGGGGTCATTCTCTAAAAATGGTTGCTTCAGTAATAAATGTAGTTGCTCCTTACCTAGCTGTAATATTTAATTGTTGTGTTTCAAATGGCGTTTTTCCTGACCTAATGAAAATTAGTAAGGATTTTTGTTATTTCCTTAGCATCATGTCTTATGGCATTCTTCTCTGGGGAAACTCGGCCGAGGTAAACACAATATTTGTCTTGCAAAAGAGGGCTATACGGGCAATTTATAATTTAGGCCCAAGGGTTTCCCTCAGGGAAAAGTTTAAAGAAATAAAAATTCTAACGGTGACTTCTCAATATATTTTTGAAAACTTGATATATGTCTATAAAAATATAAGTTTGTTTAAGAAAAATTGTGATGTTTATGCTGTAAACACAAGGAATGAAAACAATCTTGTTGGGCATAAGTCTCGTCTCCACAGAATCAGTTATTCTTTCATGGGCCAATGTATACGTTTTTACAATAAACTTCCCGAGCATATTAAAGACTTACCATTTAATAAATTTAAAAAATGTATTAAGATAAAGTTGTATGGTAAGGGTTATTATAAGATTTCAGAATATTTAGAAGACAGAAATGCTTGGGATTAATTGCTCCTCATGCCAATCTCTGCAAATTATTTGTGAATGTAATAAACTTTTGTAAATTAGATTTATAAGAAAAACAAACCCGCTGAGTTTCTTTCGCCGGATCTTCTCAGTGAGTGGCCGCGTTCCGATCCGGTGGTAATTTTTAGAATTATATAGACGCATTACAAGAATCTTTATATAGATCTACGTAATAAAAGTTAATTTGAATTTGAATTTGAATCAATATTTGTGAAAATAATATATAAATACACAGAAAAAAAATTGCACGTTGCACAAAATCAATTTTGATCATTTGCAAACCATAAACGTAAGCCTACAAATATGATTACAATGTCATGTTAACAAGAAAAAAGACAAAAGAGGACGCACGCCCAGCACCGCAGTCTGTTGCACCATATAGCCCCACGTCATTAGAGAACAAATACGCAACCCCTCCTTAATGTGATGTGTCGAGTAGTGACCGCGGACTGCCGCCTCCAGCGCCACGCCGACCACCTGCGCTGCGCCGAGGAAGGCCACCACGAACGCACCTAGGACCCGCAGGACAATCCGCCTCGCATCCGGTCCCCGCCGTCAGGAAATAAATAAAAATGTCATGAGCGCATACTATGGGGCGACAGAAGGGGAAACTAACCGTACTGCATATCGTTCCCGTTTACTGTCACTGTTTCGCGAACTTGAACCAGACTTGACTGTTTCAGGACAACGACTATCAGATCAAGTACAATTCATCCTGGAAAATCAGGTGCTGGATGACTCTGTGCTTTCGCGACTTCGTTCTGAAGTTACTACTTCTGCGCCCACCGCTGAACGAAGCCCTCCGGTAACTGAATCACCACCTGCTTCTTTGGCGAGAGGGTTAATGGATAATGTTTCTCAAGCGAAGGACGTTGAAGCGAATACAGTAAGTATGAATCTAATAGAACAATTAAGGAGGACTTTGGAAGATACAATACTGGAATTCAAAAATATGCCAGTCTGCGAGAGACCGCAGTTGCCGCGTTATCCTACGCATAAACTCAATATGGCATGAATAATGTCTCTAGATGGCATGCTAGACCCTTACTTACAGTCTAGTCAAGGTCTTGCTGATACACATTTAATCGTTTATTGTGCGGGTATCACAACATGTCGCATCGCTCGTGTTAATTTTCCAGAACATGACATGATTATGCGACCTGCTCATGAGGTACATGTATGGCAATCGAGGATTGAACGGCGTATCAGTGCAGCTAGGGTCATTTTTGGTAAGCTAATTGAATTGAAGTCAGGGAACAACCGACCTGGGGTCATTAGTTTTGTATAAAGCCTTTTCTGGTACAAGTATAAACTCACAAAACTATATGTCTTGTTTTACAGTACGCATTGATTATTTAAAATAAAACATTCGTAGGCTAACCGTATTCGCAGGTACAAAGATTGCTCTAATAGATGTAACCAGAATCTTATGTTCTAAAGTGAATAAAAATGCTACATAGAGGTTGGGAGGGATCAACTAATTGTGTGATAGATGGACAAGTAACAAATATGGACAAAATGTCTACATTCTGGAAAAACATTTAGTTAGTGTCTTTAGATCACATTCAAGGTGAATGGATGAGCACGCTAGTGCGTGCTTGTGAGCATCTACAACCAATGGAATCTAAAACCATATATATTGACGACGTAATTAATGCAGTTCCTTCGACTCATAACTGGAAAAGACCGGGGCCGGATGTGA
>NJDC01003360.1:54740-80928 GCA_002245475.1 Calephelis virginiensis
AGTTGGCAAACTATTAACAGCCATCACAGAAAAAGAACGCCCGTAGAAATTTTTGTGATGTATGATTTTGAGCAGAACGTAATTCTTTAACATCATACTTGAAAAAATGGAATGTATCTTTTAAGTAACTTGGGGATTTAAGGTCAAACTGCACACAGTATAACAGAGAGAGAACATAAGCATTACATCTAAATTCAATAGGAAGCCACTTTAACTGCAATCGAAATTTCGACACATGATCATACTTACGCAAACCAAATATGAATCTGATACATATATTCTGTAAACTTTCTAGTTTATTTAATTGATCCTTTCTAAGATCAATAAAGCTTACGTAAGCATAATCTAACAAAGATAGAAGTAATGACTCTGCAAGAGCAATTTTAGTTGGTATGGGCAAGATATTCATCAGGCATTTCATAGAGCTCCAGGAAGCGTATAACTTTTTACTGATTTCTTTCATTTGAAAATCAAGATAGATACCCAAATTTTTGACGTTTTTAGAAAAAGGTATATACTCTCCTTTGACCGTAACTGATGATAACGAAGTCCAATCGATGCGTGAAATAAGCTTACTACTAACAATAATTAATTATGGTTTATGACTTCTTCGGATTAATTTTAAGACCGTAATTTGTACTTCATTCACAAATAAAAGCCAAATCTGAATTGGTATTCATAATATCAGAATTCAAATCTTTCAAAGCAGCATGACAGTAAATTTGAAGGTCATCTGCATACATATGGTAGAGAGACAAAACCTGACAAGTAATGGAACTAATAAAAAATGAAAACAGAAAAGGAGACAGAACACCACCCTGAGGTACGCCAGTTACTATGTCTGATCAATCAGAGTATAAATCTGCGTATCGAATCCTCTGCCGGCGACCTTGCAGATAACTGCGAAATCAATTAATTGCTACAGGAGATAAATTAATGGACCTTAAAAGACTTCATAGTCGACTGTGTTAAAAGCATTACTAAAATCTAACAAGGTAAGAATAATTAGTTTCTTACTGTCCATTGCATGACGAATATCATCAGTTATCTTTACCAAAGCAGTAGTCGTACTATGACCGGAACGGAAACCGGATTGTAAAGGATTATAAAGGTTATTTTTGTGAAAATGTAGGCTAATTTGATTGTAGGCAAGCCGCTCAAGGACTTTTGAAATAAATAGTATAATAGAAATGAGCCGAAAGTCAGAAAAATGTACAGGATTGGTCTGTTTAGGTAAAGGAATCACAAAGGCCTCCTGTCAAATATAACGAAATATTCCGAAAGCTATTAATGAATTAAATATTTCTGTTATAGAGGGAGCAATTACATCTAAAATAGGAATGATCATATTACGACTACTGTTGTCATTGCCAATGGCATTTGAACTTATAGACAGAATGTTCTTTTTCACATCATTGACAGAAAATTGGCTGAAGGTAAACGATGGATACTTAGGAGTTGGCAACGTGGAGATTTTATGCAGAGTCTGTAACTTAATAGTTCTATCATAACTGCTAGATGTAGAAAAGTGTAGATTAAGTGCATTTAAATCGACTTTATTAAAAATGGTAAGCTTATTCGTTTAACCAATTCCCAGAGATCTAAGAAATTTCGAAATTTAAGCTGAATCTTCGTAATTGCTTAGCCGTGACTGGCTGTCCCATCAGACGGATCATATCAACATTCTCGTCTGTTGGCTTGGTGCTTACGCAGTAACATTAAGAACGTGATTTCCGGAACACCAAATATTTATTTGGAAGTATTGATTAAAATTCCAATTTTTTTTAATCTTTCAAAAACTTGCTTGAGATATTGCAGGTGCTCGTCTTCGGTGCGCGAGAACACTAAAATGTCATCAACGTAACTATAAACATTCTCCATTATTTGCAGTACTTCGTCCATGAATCTTTGAAAAGTTTGGGCTGCGTTTCTCAATCCAAACGTCATGTATGGGAACTCTCTTTCTCTCTCTCTCTCTCTCTCTCGCTCTACGTAATTGGTTATTAAAAAATAAAAAAAAAATTAAAAGTTACACCTACACGTACGTACATAATCAGTTGCATTTTAGGTACGCTTCTGATTACATCTCTCAAATTTTTTTACAAAGTGAATCTAGTATTTTGTGATGGAACATTCTGTAGAAGGTATGTGTACTTATTTTAAGTACTTTTTTACAAAAATATCTTAAATTATTTGTGTGCTATGAGTTTGAATGTAAGTAGAGAAATTTTGTAGATTTATTTATATTTTTGAAATTTAAAGGGATGCAACTTTTTTATCCTTATATGTCCAGTTAAATTTTTAAGTATGTTACTTATGCTATGTATGCTCCAAAATGTACTAGGTGGCAAGCTTATCTCCAAGCGGAGACATATCCAATCCCGGGCAACATTATTTTTATTAGAAAATCAAAAATATGTATTTTCTAATTTCTTTTATGCTGTCCGACCCGGGGATCGAACCTCGGACCGCTAGACTACACATATATATATATACCGTGTTTTTGACAGCTCACCGAAAAACGAAACCATGGGTTCTGTACATGATAGACATGCATATGCAGTTGGAATTTTGTGTCGGAAATTTCATGAATTTTTGAATTTTTTTTGTAATTTTTTTATTGATTTCACCACTATTTCATTCATACTGTCTAATGCAACATGATTTTTATAAAAAAATCTCATAAATAGTCAGTTTTTACTAAAAACAGCAATATATTAAAACAGCGTATTTAAATTTTAATTCTCCGTCAGCTGTGGCAAAGAAAATAGTCAACACCTTATAAGGCAAGGTTATTGCACTTGACACGGCACGTTGAGTGAGCGTCACAGCGTCTGCTGTCTCGCTCACTCGAGCTCACTTCGAGCCGCGAATGCCTCTTTGAAAGATGCCGCGAACGCCGCTTGATCTGCCGCGACACTGATAATGATCGACTAGGTGCGACATTCCAAAAAATAATTTATTGTATTAATTTGAATAATATTTTTTAATTTAATATTGTATGAGTAATAAAGTGTGTAATACTAATTTATAATAATAATAATAATATTTTTTCTTTAATCAAATTCACTTCTTCTGTCTTGGTAATGAAACTCGTTTATTGTGAAGTGCTTAAACTTAGTTATTTTTTGTTACTAGATTAATCATAATTACGGAATAGTTAGAAAAGTTAAGAACTTTACACTTCTTTATTCGTTTTCTTATGATTTAACTATGACAGTTACAAATGACTCCAGGCATGTTGTAACTAAGTTAAATCTCGGAATCCTTTGAAGAATAGGCAACTAAGCAGTTCTTAAGAGGCGAGCATTGCTTTCTCTGTCACTGCAATCGTCCTTTTTTCTCTGTCCTTGACTTGATGACAAAATCCTGCTCCCGGATTATTATCCCAACTACTTATACCTGACACCATAGTGTAAATGTTAGCCTAACAGTTACATAACATTGTTAAGTGTAACTTAAAAACTACAAGGATATTGAGAAAGTTTATGTGGGGCTATACATTTTTGCTATCTTTCGATAAAAGTATTATCAAATTGTAAGCGGTACAATGAAATAGTGGAGTCGGTTTTTGCAGTTTTACTATGCTTAATTATGATCGCATTTCAGGATTTGAGGAAATCCTAAGAGGGTTTCCTTACTTTACATAAAAATAATTTAAGCGTAGTAAAACTGCAAAAAAACTGACTCCAATTACGAAGTAGCGATTTTATAATCCTTTTTCCGAAATAAAGCTAATGAATTCTAAATTCACCCACATAAACTTTATCAAAATCTTACTAGTACCTTGAAATTACGACCTATCTTTAAAAAATAACCATTTAAATCGGTTTCTTGTTAGTTGAGTAACTGCGTAACAAACATAAAAAACAAACTATCGAATAGAAAACCTCTTTTCTGAAGTCGGAAAAGAAATAACTGATCTAATAATAATTATAATCTAGTGATGTTAATCACCTAGGGTTTGTAAGCCTAGAAACAAAATAACGTGTGGTTTCGAAATCAGGAATGTGTGTTGCCACATCTAGACAAGTACATCGTTGTTTAATATTTGTCGTTTAGTTTTTACGTACCAAGCACAGTGTTGCCAATATCTTTATCGAAATTTTAATTCACTTATTAGTAATCCAATCAAAAGTGAACCAATTGTTTGTTTTAAATACTTTGAAAACAGTACATTAATTCTAAGCAAATGAAACATTAACATTTTGTCAATAAAGTTTAAAGGAAAGTATTTTCTTAACTCCAGTACCGTATGCAAAGTAAAACAATACCTACGATAGTGTTTTAGTCTGAACACTAATTGTAAAAATATCTAGCAATGTTGGAAGGTAAGCCAAAGAATTATGATCTGGTGATATTTCGAAGATTTCATTACCACGGTCTAACTCAACAACGAACATTGATAGCGGAAAAAAACTTTGTGACGACTTATACAAAATAGTATTTACTATGTTAACTTACGTAAGTATAAGTGAATAAGTTAGTTAATCTAATGACGGTAAAGACAATAACACTGTCGCCTCTCTGGTCTAGTAATTTGATATTGGCATTGACTACATGAAACCGGGTCGGATAATTCAAACCATAATAGTTTTAAGGTTAAACCAAAAACCATAGTAGGTTTTACGATTTTTTATTTCAAAAAAATACGTTGGCCAGGTTTGGATAAATGCCCAGTTAGCAATAGCATAGTCTTGACACCTATCACATTATGCTACCTAACCTTTGGATAATCGTGGATGTTCTTGTTGTACCTATGCCTACCTCTTCGTAACGTGAAGATACTTTGACGATAATAACAGTTAACCATATTTTTAAACATTTGTCATATTAATACTGTATGTAAATTTTGTTTGAACACTTTTCTGCGTTTAAGATACATTTTGTAATTATTAAGGAAAGTAAAAATTTAAAAACCACATGATTTGAATCTTTGGTAGCTCAAATATTTAGAGCATTTGTCAAGGATAATCGAAAGGTACGTAGGTACCTACAGTATGTAGGTAGGTAAGTTCAAATTCTGAATTGAATTTTTTTTTTAAATTGTGAGATTTTGTTTGCCAAGCTCGGACAAATGCTAAAATGTAAAATAGGTAGCTAATAACTTCTTAAGAAAATCGAAAGTAAATAAGAAATGTAAATTGGTGCCGCAATGATGTACAATGATTTTGATAGTACTACTTTTCTAAATTGCTATTTTTTGTTGCTAACTTCGCGGTTTTTACAACTTCGCCGGACTTTATGGGCCAGCAGAGTGCTCAGTCAGCCCGAAACATCCCCCTACATACCCAGCAACAAGGGCCGTACCTTGACTTGGTTCTGGTTAGTGGGTGGATCGATTGGAGGGGTTGCGGCTCGTCCCTCAGCGTTAAGCGCCGGGCGGAAAAGAATTCTTCGTCTTCGAGATCGGAGGCGACGGTGTAGTGTGGTGTTGAGTATGCTGTTGCTTGTTGTGTTGATTAGGAGGGAGGCTCGCGTTTGCGGGATTCGATATGTGACGGTGTAATAGTACTGCATAAAACTTTATAACTATGTTTATAGCTGTCAAGGCAATCGCTACAAATCATAAAATTTTTAATTCTTAAAACTTTTATTTTCTTAATATGACACGATTTTAATCCGCGGTAGCTCAAACGGCTAAGGCACTCGTTAGTGAGACACAAAAGAGTGCATGTCAAATCCTGCATAAGATACTTCTTTCTTTAAAAAAAAACAAAAAATCGATTTGCTTTTGATTTATCAATTTTTTTCTCAAATAATGAACACTTTTCGTAACCGGAAGTCGCAAAGAATTAGGTACCTACACCGATTCCTTTTCTTTACCCTAGGTATCGTTTAAACAGTTCGCTTTCGCTGCTTGCGTAAATTACATGTCCTAAAAAGTGCTTCTCTGCCCCGACGTAAAATCTTGTATTTGTGAATTATTATAAGTTTCTAGTTTCATTTTTTTATTTGTAATTGTTAGTCGATTTTTTTTCTTTAACTGTTTTTATTAGTGTATGTGTGTGTTAGACGCTTAGTGATTTTAGAAGATGCCAGCCGGGTCCAATACAGTTAACCACCAGAATTTTAGTGCTTCTGAGTACGGGCGAATGATAATGTGTTACGGGGAAGCTCATGGCAATGCACAACGAGCTCTTCGTATTTACATGGAAAGGTAAGGAGTTTAAAAGAAATGCTAGAAGAGATACCTTTGGCGCAAATGCGGGATGCTTGGTATCAACATGACGGTGCTCCTCCACATGTGTCTCTTAGTGTACGGCAATGGCTTACCGAGTCGTTTGGAGAACGATGGATTGGTCGGTTCGGCCCACAACCTTGGCCAACGCGTTCGCCAGATTTAACCCCGCTGGATTTTTTTCTTTGGGGCTACATCAAAGACATAGTGTTTGTTGGTGAGTGCCCTACTGCGGAAGATATTCATGCCAGGATTCATAGTGCTTTTACGGAATTGCGTTTGGCATGTGCACAAGATCCGTCGTTAATGTCTCGGCTCCACTCAGAAACGCTTCGTCGTACACGAATCTGTATGCAAGTTGGTGGGGGTTATTTCGAACCTTTTCTTTTACGAAGCAATCGAGATTGAGGCAGGTATGTGCGTAGTTTTAAATCTTTTATCTAGGTTAATTATGTTATCAAGGTACTTCTTACCTACATATCAAAATCCATTATTTCCAAACATGTGTTTAAATAAGTATTTTTGTGCTCTATGAAAAGATTCGGTTTAGATTGAACGACTACTTGATAATGCAGGAGTATAATTTTCTACGTTGCGTATGATTCGACCGCATAGTGTTTAGGTAGGTACCTACCTACTGAGCGGTGCGCGCAGCGACAGCCTTGCGGCTTGATGCTTACAATTTGTACGATATACATTACGGGCTGAAAAAATGCCAAATATTCAACCGCTTATTTCCGACAAAAACTGTAAACGGAATTTTTAAGTCTGATATGTATATAAACTACCACAGAAGTTTTCGTTACGGTGTCAATTACACCCTGTATATATGTCGGAGCGAAACACATCCTATCTACTGTCCGATAAAGGAGCCGCCAGACGGGTAGCCCGGGAGCGTACAACTTGTGGGCGTTTGGCCACTAAAGAAATTGGAATTTCAGAACAAAGTCGTAACACGTGATCCACTCGATCCTGATGTCCACACTCATTCAGTACTCTCGCACTAACAAGCAGCGTATGCTTATTCGTTGCCAAACAAACCATCGTGAACATAGGAATAAGCATTCCACTATGACAATAAGCTCTTCCCGCGTGAGTGCCAACAAAATAATGCACCCCCTGAATGACCCACAACCCGGGCCCTAGATCATAATTCAATTAACAATTACGATCTAGAATTATCTCTATGCCATCCTATGACAGGAAGAGACCAATTACCAGTGGCGACCTCCGTACTAGACAGCGGTCCGAACTCTGCAAGGCGTTCACAAAGAATGCCTCACGTTTTGACTTATATAGCCGTAGAAGCCGATAAACAAGCTGATAAGACAACACCTGCAAGCGCACCTGCTAATGCACGCGGTGTTTTTAATGCACGCGGTGCCTTTGAATGCTAATTTATATTGCGCTAGTTGCTACGTCAACTATACTAATAATCACAGTATCTAAGCCACGCATACGACCTTGCGACATATATATTACAAGCAGCTTCGCTCGCGTGGGAGTTAATATATTTCCATACAAATTTTGACCCTTATTTCACCTCTTAGGGATAGAGTTTCGGAAATTCCGTCCTTAGTGGGTGTCTATTCAATAAAACGACCCTACTCATCAAATTTCATGGCTGTAACTCTAACAGTTTTTGCTTGGAGATGTTGAATGAGTCAGTCAGGACATGTTATTATATTAATGCAAATCATATAATCGTCCTGTGTCATAACACCGTGCATATTTGACATACTTCTCTCCGTGTTTCACCTGTTCGGGCTTGCCCTATTGTCGTTCCTCCCAACGACGTCACCTTGGTAAGCGACGAACAGGGGAACATCCTAACCTACTCTGCGATACTTTTTTGGGCTAGAATAGCAGTCCAATGGCCTGGCAGAGATGTAAAATAAGCCTTTATTTTGCTAATTCCGCGTAACCAGTGTAACTGTTGTGCCAAATAATCCTCCAAACGACACAGAATGTGACAAGGCTAACTGAGGTTCCCACCTCCCACCTCCGCGACCGGATCACAAATAGAGTCCGAACACGGGAAACAAAACCACTTGTCACGTCCTTCGCCAACTTTGTCGTAGCACTCACCACAGAGAACACCAAATCGCACTCGAAGTACGTTTCGCCTCTACATCGAGGCATCCTCAGAAATTCGATCGTACCATACAAACGACGACACACGAGTGACTTGCCGCCGCCTAGATTGCGCCTTATATAGACCAAACCCCCCAATATCAATTATTCGTAACCGCTTCATGAATCGATTGTGGAATTCTGTGCGACTCGATTGCTACTAAAAATTCATAATAATGGGGAATTCGATATATTTATTTGTTCATTCCACAATGTTCTGGGCACATTATTGAGTTTTATGATTTCTTATTGTTCTACAATATTTAGCCTAATTTCTTTTTCACAAGTATGAATTATTTCGAAGAAGTGATCACTAGCCAAATTGTGACCAGCTTCCAAAAGATGTTTTGCAAAATGGGATTTATCGAAATATTTATTTCTGAACGTGGCGTATATGTTCTTTGTAACGTGTTTGAAAATTCTGACCTGTTTGACCTTTGTATGTTCCGTTACATTCAGAACACTGAAGCCTATAAATACCTGACTTATCTTTATTGTCTAATTTGTCCTTACCGAAGCAGATCGAGAAAATTTAACGAAGTTTCTTGTTCGATCTCTAATTTAAATTTAATTTTGGGGTGTTTCTTAATTAGATTGTTAACGAAAACGTCCAGTTGTCTCTCTGTACCAGTCCAACATATAATTATATTGCCCATGTATCTGTAATAATTTAATATATGATTTTTACATACAATATGTTATCCTTATCCTTATCCAAAAAGTTATCCTTAAAAAACTTAGTCCCCTTAGTCCGGTGATGGCCGAGTTCGATCTGACCATAACTAGGGTAGATAATAGGCACCAATTTGAGATCTTCCGTAAGCTAAATTATACTGATACGACTATTCCTGCGTTATCGTGACATCCTTGGCAATCCTGTTATAATGGATTTCCGCAAAGTAACGGCTGATTCAATAAAATGGCTAGGCAGAGATCACGATGAGCATATTTCTTACCAAATAATCTCTCTAATGATTATCATTAGGGTAGTTAATGATTATCAATTAAGGTATTTATTGAAAAAAAATGTCGAAAATCCGAGAATCTTTATGAACTTAAGTAAAGCTAAACTGCATTTTAGTCTACAAAGCATTTAACAATGTTGTAAAATTACATTTTTGTCGAAGTGTAACTAAAGTTTACAGCTGCTAATAAATCAAATGCTTTAAACACCGATTTTGTAACCTATTTTTATAAAATAAAGTTGTCATATAAAAGCCAAGAAAAAAACGATCCTTCCGTTGGACCGAAGCTCTTTGAGCCTTCTTCTAATTGATTTCCATTTTGTACATTTACTTAACTCTATTAATTACGATAATAGGATTCAAAAGCGACGCCATATTAATATAAAACGCCTATTTAAATCTCTATTCACTTTAATTTTACAGAAACACAGATGGGTCTTTGAAATCTGTATAAATAAAACAAAAAGGAAGGAAGAGATAATGGCTGAACAAGTGCTCCTTTTTATATTTATTAATTCTTGATGAAAGTTTTAATGAAATAAAAAGCTTGGATTGGATTTGGATTATTAACATAATATGTAGACATCTGTGAGGTGACATACTACTCTGTCAAGTAAGTACCGGGAAAAGATCAATAATTTACAAACATTTTGTTATTCATCAAAATATATTTTATCACCTTCAAAGTATGCTCCTTCAGAAACGGTACACTTACACCAACATATAATACAACTAGCAACCCGTCCCGGCTTCGCACGGGTGGACAAATTTCTAATATCTCAAAGGAATAATGTAGCCTATGTTCATCAACGATAATGTCTACTTCTAATAGTAAATTAATTTTTCAAATTGGTCCAGTAGTTTCGGAGCCTATTAAACATACAAACAAACAATCAAATATTTTCTCTTTATTATTGGTATAGATCATCAAAACAATTACTGAACGCTGTTTCTGGAATTTAGGTCAGTCCTCGCTGCAAAGTCTCTCATGCCTTCTATTATAGAAGAAGAAAGAAATCGGCTGGAGACATATCTAGTGAATATAAAAGTTGCTAGATGATATTTGTTCAGTGTTTTGTCAAAAGTTGGTTCAAAACGAAGTTTCGGCTTTTTCGTCAAATTTGCTCTCTTTAAGCGCCGCAATTATATATATTAATTATACGTAGCCTGAACGATGAATAAACAGCTTTCGTTTCACATCTACTGAGTTGTTTTCTCTAAGCGCAAATCCATTAACTTTAACTTAGTGTCAGTAAACATACACATTTATTGTTTATTTTTTGCTTATTTTTTTTACCTAAATGTTTTGCACTAGAAAGAAATACACACTAGTCCATACAGCTAAATGCTTTTAAACAGTAATGCTTATTAACCGTCCTATTAATAAACATAGACTGAAGTAGTCCAAGGTTTACACAGGTATGGTAGTGTAATGTTTATTACAGAGTGAAACTGATTATATAATCAATTTAACTACGACTTTATTATATGTTTACTTATAACACGGTAGTAAAAATTTAAGCTCATTAAGCATCGTCATCCATCTCGCCGAGGGACTTGAAAATGTAGTATTTAGTATAGCTGTTCCATATTGTACTGTTAGGACAAATACCTTTCCTTTTGTAATAATAGTCATCAAAATCTGTTCGCGACTAGCTGACCAATCGCGTAATAAACATACAAAACAAAACAGTAAAATTGAGAACCTCCTCCTCCTTTTTGAAGTCGGTAAAAAATGCTACAAACTTACTCTGTGACCTGTGTAGAGGTCAAAAGAACAATGTCATTAAAGTAAACGCTACTTAAGACCAACCCACACCGACCGGCAAATCGCAACTGTCACGCGAAATCCACTTCAGATGTCGTGATAGCTTTATAATGCTCTACTTATTTGGTATTATGGGAGTTCAGTGTTTATGACGCTAAACGCTATGTCCGCAAGAAAACGTAATTCTGGTATATATATACCAGAATTACGTTTTCCACGAGGATATCCTCCGCGAGCAAATAGTCGCGAATTTCTTTTAACCAAAATCTTAATTACATTTTTGCAACACTTAAAATTCCCTTAGTGATGTATATGTTTAGCATAACCATGTGGGTTATCTAACTGAACACTGGGTCGACTTATCATACTCGTATTTATAATTATCATTTAGCGGGTGGACTGAAAATAATTTATCTCACAAGAGATAAGGTCTCCTTTGCACTTTTGTTTTACTTTGTGCTTTTAAGTTCTTCTTTTATTTCTGCTGTACACCACCAATAAAGCGTAAACAACAATAATTTATGAATTTTAATTTCTAAATAAAATCTTTTTCGTTTAGGGCTGAATTGTAATTTAAATTTAAAAGAAAGTCCGCCAATTTTATTAATGTTTTAAAGTAAATCTTTAAAAATTTACACATCAACTTCTGAGATCAATAGAACCAAACAATGTAAATTATGTTTAAACAATGTAAATTATAAACAAAATTATTTAATGTTACAAAGAATAGGTAGAGTCGCATGCGGGCGATAGAATGAAGCAGTTTATTTTAAATATATTGTAAATAGCTGCCTGTTCTGGCTTCGCTCGGATGGTAATTTTTTTGAGCATAAATTGAGATGTAAACTATCCTATCTTTCAAGTTGGATCAAACTGCACACTGTGTGCAAATTTCATTGAAATCGGTTCAGTAGTTTAGGAGTCCATCGCGGACAAATAACGTGACACGTAATTTACATATATTAAGATTATAGTGTATCGTGCGCAATCTTGTAACGGCCCTTTGTCAAGTCGGTAAAGTTTTACCGTTATCTGTGACGTACGTGAGAGGTTGCTAATGCGTCCTAGGATTACAGCGCGCGCACAATTTGAATCGACTGTTAAAAACGGAACTCGACCTGTGAGGCTGCGCGCGCGCAAGCTGACGGCCTTTTGTTCTCTGTACGACTGCGATTCTGTAGATATTAATTATTGTATCGTCTTAATTCAATCGTTTAATATTTTTTACCGTGTGTTTGTATACAATCTCGTGACTGTCGTTTCCTACTTATTATCGATGGTTAATGTGCAAATCTTCCTTCTGTGTTAATTGTGAATATAATATATCTCATTACGTACCTTAATTATTTTGTCTATGAACTCCGTTATACTACGGACATATTAATGTTATATAACTGGCCACGGCCGCTGGCTTCATAATAGTATAAACAGCAAAAATTTAAAAAAACAGCGACTACACTGAACGACAAATTGCAGCTATCACTTAAAGGCCACCTTAAATATCTTTGGACAGCTTTATAATACTATTTTTTGCATTTTGTAAAACTCCAAATGTTCATAACATTTCTGGCTTCTTATTTCGTCTTACGCACACGCACACAAGCACGCACGCACGCACGCACCCGTACACGCACACACATGTTCGAATACACATGTTAAAACTGGGTTAAATAATAATTTACTACGCTTAAAATTAATATTTTGGTTCATGAAAGAGACAATGTTTACTTATTACCGAGCATCATATTCTCGTTATTAACGAAACCACTATATCACTAAAACATATATCCAATTTTATCGCATCCCACTTTATAATTTAATATAGAGAAACAAAAGCTGCGGTCGATGTGCTGCTCGCCGGGAGACCGAAAGTGCTGGCAAAGCTAGGATACACAAGTCCTGTTTTTTTGTATTGGATTAGCTGAAGCTCTAATGGTCATAAACTCGCATTTTGCACTTTATTCCTATTTATAACAGACTTTACAGTGAAATGAAAATAAAAATACTTTTGCGAATTGAAGTTATTACAAAACATTTATTTGTACCAACATGTTCTACCACTGGCGGATCCGACGAACTTTGTTCGTTTTGCACTTAACACTTTTACCTACCTTGCAGAGAGACTTGACGTGAGAAAGAAGGTAAGAAAATCTGTACGGTCAAATGTTGAATGATGAAGTTGTTATCAGTCAATTCGTACTGAGTGTTGTTACGCCTTTAATTTTTTAATCACAAAACTTATGAAAATTAAAGCACAAATCTTAAATCGCGTACTACAATTGCTTAAATAAAAGTGGCCAAGTGCGAGTCGGACTCGCCCATGGAGGGTTCCGTAGCGGCAAACATCACATTAGGAAAATCTTTAAAATGAATTTCAAGAATTTTTCGCAATTCATTCATTTTATATACTTGTATTATAATATAGTGGTTATTATATTTTATTTTCATAATTTTATTATTATTAAAGGCCGATTACAGTTTCACTTTAATACATGAAATAAACACAAAAGATCTTATTGCAAAAGTTAAATGTAAAAACTACAAGTAAATCGACCACAGCACGCACCGTTTTTTAAAAAAAGCAGTCACGGTTTTTTATTTATTTTATTTTTGTGATATTGGAAAGCAAACAAGCAGACTGATTTCTTGATGGTAAGAAATTCACACGGCCTATAGACACCAAATGTGGTAATGGTGCGTTGCCAACCTGAGGCCGGGATGTTAGGCCTCGAGCAAAAGTGAATGTACCGGAATACCGCTACCTTATCCTCCAAACCGGAACATGTCAACGGCAAGCGCTGACGTTATGGTGGCATGAATAGATAAGGCAGTGGTACAAATCCGGGCGAGTCGCTACAGAACTCTACCGCCTAGTCATATGTCACAGTGCTAGTGACGATAAGTCTATGCTAACCTTTAACGAGCTGCCTGGCAGTAAGGCATATGGTCTATTCTGCAAAAGAGCTAGGACCAGCACGGGTATCAGAATCTGAATTAAAATAAAAATAATTACAATTGATCAAAACTTAAACAAAAACAATATAAAATTTCGAGAGAATAAATAAAATTTGTATAATGATAATTTATAAAACATGTTTTTATCACTATTTTGATCTACACAACATTCATTTTAAAATTAATAATAAAACAACAGTTTGTGTCACTAACACTGAGCTAGCATTAAGTAAATTCAATTTTAATAATTATTTACAAAAATATGTAAGTTACAATACGGAATAAATTTAAAATTGAGATACGTACACAAATGACTGAACATTATAAAAATAGCAAAATTAAAATGACCATAGTCAAAACTTATCAAAACAAATTAGGTATATTAATGATTTTTTTTATACAAGAGGAGGCAAACGAGCAACCTGATGGAAAGTAATCACCGCCGCCCACGGACACGCAATTCCAGGAGTATCACAGATGTGTTGCTGACCTTTAAGATACAAATAATAAATCAATAAATAGAGGGTCACTGGCTAGAAGCGTGTACGTCGCGATCGCTTCCAGTCTATTAGACTGCAATTCTGGCCCGAAAAAGTACCGCAGAGCGGGTTAGGGCGTTCCCAGGAGGCGACGCGTACCGATCCGCCCTCGTCGCGTCGGTGCGAAAAGAGGCAGATGCAGCGATGGGGGCCGCCACCCATCACGCCAAGCCCGTACAGGCGAATCGAGGAATGGAGAGTGTCAAATAGGCACGTAGAATGTGAAAGGTGGAATGGAAGCGAAGATGGATGAATCGATTGGTGTTATGAATGAGAGATGCCTGGATTTACTGTGTTTAACGGAGACTAAGCGAAAGGGGAGTAATACTTTTGATCTCCCGATGGCAGGTTGGCTGTGTGGTTTGGTGTATCGCAAAGCGATCACACAAGCGCTAGGTTATGTATCATCTTATCGTCTCGCTTTGCCTCAGGCCTGTGAGATTATGGTTTCGTTGGTCCGACACTGCTCTGGGTCCGTATTAAGGTGGGAGTCACGCGAGTTTTTGTGGTAGCAGTCTATGATCCGGTAAACTCGTTGTTGACTCATGACCTGCAAAAGTTTTGGGATTTTGTGAGAGATGTTCTGGATATGGTTGAAGGAAATGAAAAAGTGATTATGTATGGTGACTTAAATGGTTGGGTAGGGACACGACGGGCCGGTTACGAGGCCGTTCTTGGACCCTATCGTGATGAGAGAGTGATTGATGCTGGTAAGCATATTGTAGATTTATGTGTGGAAAAAAATCTTCTTGTGTCTAACATAATGTTTCAGCGTAAGGACATAACGTATACATGGAGAAGCGCGAAAGGGAAAGTATGAAATTGGAAGAGAGGTTCGAGATGAATACCGAACTCTTTTGGAGGGAGGTGAAAGAGTCTTGGAGTTGTTGTGTGCTTCCAGAATTAATGGGATTAAGTCTAAGAGTGGTGATATCCTTACAAGCACGCATGACGTATTAAACAGTGGAGTGAATTTTATGGAGAAATGTGTGAATATGCTGCCGCTGTGTCTGAGTACTCAAATGACTCGGAAATAGCAAAGACATCTGACAGTACAATTATAATTACAAATATGAAAAATGGAAGGCTACGGGAGTAGATATGGTTACAACTGAGATGATCAAACTTGGTGGTCCTGCCGTCGGGGATTCTTTCTGGGTTATTTGTAACAAGTGTTATAAGACCGGCAAAGTACCCGAAGACTGGTGACGTGCGATCATCGTGCCCTTGTATACAGGCAAGGGTTCACGCATGGATTGTACAAGTTACAGGGCCATTCGTTTGATCAGTTTAGAGTCAAAAGTGTATGGAAAAATATCATGATGTAATGGCGGCAGGAAAAGGTAAGGCGGTGGTACCAATCCGGGTGAGTTGCTGCGAAACTCTACTACTTAGTTAGATGAGACAGTATTAGTGACGGCAAGCCTATGCTCGCCTTTTACGAGTTGCCTGGCATAGGAAGGCAGATGGTCTATTCTACTATGGAGCCCGGACCAACACAGGGAAGCAGGTTTTTGACATTTGTAGTCAGCAACGATTTGATGTCCACTGGGCGTTGTGAATACCATTTTGCAACAATTGGTACAAGATGATCTATCAAACGCTTTAGTTTCAATTCTGACCATTGAAGTAAGTCGGTCCAGTAAAACTGTCTCTGCTCTATAAGAACTGAAATTTTATTTTATAAAATTAAATCTTAACACAGATGAAAAGAAATACGTATGATAAAGTTACATCTGAAGCAACAGCCAAATTTTGAAAAACGTTTTGGAATTCAATAACACTTTCGATATATAAAACTAAAACTGAAATCAATTTATAATTTTTATCCCATACAAAATACAAGCACACCGACCGCAGTTGCATTCTCACTTGTCACGCTATGTCGCACCTAGTACTACTGCTGTCAGCGGGAACCAGTTTTGTGCTTTGTTTACGTTGTTACCACGCATCTTGTATTTAGCGTCTGATAAAAATTACATTTCTTTTGAATTTTCAATTACTCCAAACTGGTGACTTGAAATGTCACCCTGTATATTACACTTACCTTTTCCGATATAAATACCTATAACCAACACGGATAAGTTGGAAGAGTATATAAAATCTTGAAATAGCTGTCTATGATCGAGTTACTGTTTTGTTCTATGCGTTGGTCAGTTTTTCCTTACCATGTAACGCCTGCACCAAAAAAACACACCGTAGATAAAAGCGAAAAGTATTTACTTGTAGAGTACATTAGAAGCGGTAGCCACATTATTCCAAGGCGAGCTCTTCTTATTATTTCACGAATGAAGGGGACATTGTTTCGTACAGTATTGTTTTGTGAATGACTTTTACCAAAATTTTATTCGAAAATTAAATGAACGTGAATTTCTTCATAATAGCCAGCTCCCGCCAATTTAAAATCCACACTCCAGAGCTGGCCTTTATGTTTCAATAATATATGCCGTAAATTGTTTCATTTTGTCCTTATGTCGGACGGCTAATGATAACACTTTTTGTAGCAAAATTTAAATTTGACTGTGAAATAAAACAACTCAATCCTAATCAATGCCTAGGTTATTACCGATAACAATTTCTCGCTGAACAAATATTTTTTATGATAATGGAAGGCAAAAAAGCAGATGGATTTCCTGATGGTAAAAAATTCAAGCTGCCTAGAGGCACCAAAGGTGGTAATGGTGCGTTGCCAACCTGAGGCCGGGATCTTGGGCTTAGAGCCCAAGTAAGTTTACCGGCTACCTTACCCACTGAACCGAAACACGTCAACGGCAACCATTGACGTTGTAGTTAAATTGATAACTATTAAAATTTAAGAATAGCACATTAGAGTGAACATAAACACTTCACGTTCTGTTTTTCTTATTTTGATTAAACTCCTTAAACTAAATAATACTGTAAACGGTCACTAGTCATCAAATGCTAAAAAGACAACTTCATTCAAGAACAGAAAAATCTATTACTTTGATGTCATAGTACAGTATACATTGTAGTTGTACTTAAATTTCACAACTCTAAAACCGATATTGATAAAATCAATGAACCTAGGTTGAGCTTAGGTGAAAAACAAATATTTAAAAATGCAGTGTATAATTCTTACACTGGAAAGCTGCAGCAGATTGCGCAAAGATTTTTGTTAGCTGAATGTTTGAAATTTGTATTACGAACGCCCTAGATTCCGTGGCCCGCTTCTTTGACACTGTTGTTGTTCGCTGCCTATTGTTTTCTGTTTTGTTACAAAGGAACCGGAATAAAGAGGACATGATCGCAAACTTTCAGAGCCACAGGACGGCAAACGGTTAACACTATCCAATGATCTTTTGCAATCTGATGTTGACACCAAACTTATTTATAAGAATCAGTAGGTATAGTAAACGAACCTTGGTAAGGTAACAGCAGCTATAAACGGGTTATAGAAAGTCTGCAGGTGTCTTCCATTAATTTAACAAATTCCATTTCTTTCTTCTTTAGAAAGGTCCAACATATTTGTTGTAAGCGAACCGCACGTGCTAGACATAAACACGGCTGGTTCCATATTTATAACGTGTTGCTCCTTTGCAGAATAGACCGTCTGCTTTCCTGCCAGGCAGCTCATAAAAGGCGGGCATAGGCTTACCGTCACTAACACCGTGACATCTAACTAGGTAGTTGAGTTTCACAGCGACTTGCCCGGATTTTTACCACCGCCTTACCTTTTCCTGCTGCCATAGCGTCATGACGTGTTCCGGTTCGGAGGGTAAGGTAGCCGGTAAACTTACTTTTGCCCGAGGCCTAACATCCCGGCCTCAGGTTGGCAACGCACCATTTTGGTGTTTCTAGGCGCCGTGAATTCCTTCACGAAAACATCAGGAATCCGTCTGCTTGTTTGCTTTCTATTATCATAAAAAAAAGAATTATTTAAGTCGTTAATAGCTTCAGATACCTTAGAAACAATATAATGTTTGTCTGTTTGTTTAGCTGTTTGCACGAAATCAAATAACTTTTAATACCTTTGTGTCGCATTATTACCATTTCAATCTCACGGAAGTAGTTCCTTATTAATTAATTTCGAACAGTTTGAGTGGAATTTGTTAAAGTATTTTGGAAAAATACTGCTTTTTGTCGCCATTTCTTGTTTGAAAAGTCAGTGAATAAATGGAATATAAGAAAATAGATAAAAACAAATTTTCGTAAATTATTAAATACAAAAAATAAAACGAAAATTCTTCTATTAAAAGTTATTTGTGAATCGTAAATGACACAAGGCTCTATAGTCTGTATGTGTGATCTGGTGTTGCTATCTATTTACAATATGAAATAGTATCTACGGTTAATTATTTGGCAAAGATATTTGTGATTCAAAACCTTGACATTTGTATTTAAAACGCCCTAGATGCCGTGGCTCATTTCTTCGACACTGTTTTGTTCGCTGGATGGTAAATGTCTAGCCCATGCCTTTTAAGTATTGCTTATGCACCTACTTCGGATTTCGGAAAAATGTCAGAAAAAATTTGGCGATAAGAATTTGTTTGTTTATATGAACGTTTTGTTGTTATTGTAGAGGTAATCTTTATACGTAATTTTATAATTAAGTTATTATTATAACTGTGTACTACGACCATAGAGGACAATAGACAACAACGCGAGAGTGACCCGACCCAAAGGGTGGCACGCGTCGATACCTTACGGATACTTTGAGTTCATGTAAATGTTGATATATTCTTAGTAATTTTATTTCAAGTAAATAACGAGATTTTGTATATAATTATGAGCTTATATACTCTATTTTGGTTTGTATAGTTATTTTGACTTAGAATATGATGTTTTGGAATAGATTTTACAATGTTTTATAGCGTTTTTGTGGATGTAATTTTACAATGTTAATTTATGTAAAACTTATGTTTAAAATGTGTTCTTTGGTCTAGATTTATGTGTTAAATGGTAAAATGAATAAAACTAGACCTTATTATCGTAATAAAAACCACGTAAGTCATGTAAATAGCCAAAAAATTGGCTAAGTTTAAGTTTGGTAATAAAGTGTAAAATTTTTGGTGTTTCACTTACCCGAATGTAAAAAAATTAGGATATGTTGTTAGGGGTAAGGTAACAACTGCAATGTGCATACGACCGCGCCCGTAATGTTAATAATTTCGGGAGCTTTTTTTTTGAATGACTAATTTGTTGCTAACCTCGTGATTTTCATAACTTCACCGAGCTTTGTGGGCCGAGCAGAGTGCTCAGCCCGAGACATCATTATTTAAATGCATTGGACTGTTACCTACAACCCCAGCACCAAGGGCTGTCTCCCGGGAGACCGTACCTCGACTTGGTGCTGCGTACTGGTTATTGGCGGCTCGTCGCTGGCGCCGGGCGCAATTGAGGTCTTCGTCAAGACCTTTACACCGTCGCCGGCGGCAACGGGGTATTGTGATGTTATTGTGTTGTGAGTTTATCGTGTTCCGGTCGGGAGTTGGGAGTATAGCGTTTGCGGCGGTTATTGGGTCCGGGGGATCCGATAACACGTGGTGGGGTCTTCTATATTTTGGGGGCGCGTTCGCGGCCGGTGTGTAGTCACATGCGGATGCTAACACCGGATTCGGGTGGGCAGCCGTTTTTTCAAAGTAACTTTCCGATAGTTCTTTGAAATGTTGCGCCATCGTGGGTAAATCGAGGTCGCGATGTAGGTCCTCGTTGCGAACGTACCACGGAGCACCCATGGCAGTTCGCATGAACCTATTTTGGATTACTTTTAGTTTTTTAAGATGGGACGGGAAGGTATGCGCAAAGGCTACGCTACCGTATGCTAATATGGGTCTAACACATGTTTTGTAAAGTGTCACTTTGTTACGAAGTGACATTTTACTATTTTTATTAATAAGATACTAAAGATGGCTAAGTACGAATTTAGCCTTGTTTGTGACGCGCAAAATATGCGGTTCGAACGACATATTTTTGTCTAGAATGATCCCTAGGTATTTTGTTGAATTTTCACAAGGGATTGTTTTGCCGAACAGTTTGATGGTATCCGGGCTACGCCTGGAACTAAACCGTTCGCTGGGTCTGAGACCTCGATTAAAGTATACCGCTGCAATTTTATCGGGGTTCACTTCTATACGCCACTTCCTGAACCAGTCGCCCAGGAGAGTGGCCGCGTTTCTAAGGTTGCAGCCTATTTGTTTACCGCGACAATGGGTTGAATATAGAGCCGTGTCGTCCGCAAAGAGGGCTACGTGGACGCGCAGTCGTCGGGGTACGTCGTTCGTGTAGAGGGTGTATAATATAGGTGAAAGCACCGAGCCCTGCGGCACTCCCGCCTCTAGGGGCCTACTGCTAGAGATAGTCCCTTCTACACTAAATCTGAATTTACAATTCGACAAATAGTCTAGTACGACGAGTCTGATAGTCTGTCTGGCACGCCCGTTTCGTAGAGCTTATAGATTAGGTCGTTGTGCCAGATCTTATCGAACGCCTTGCCACATCGAAGAATATCGCTCCGGTATATAAAGGTAGTCGTCTATTCAGGCCGTCTAGTAAGTGCTTCGTGAGGCGGTGCACTTGATTTGTACATGAATGGGCTGCCCGTAAACCAAATTGCTCATACATTAACAAATGTTTCTCGGCTACGCCTGTCTTAAGGCGGGCGTAGATAAGACGCTCGTATATTTTGCCGAGTGAATTAATGAGACTGATCAGGCGGTAACTACTCGCAACGTTACGGGGTTTACCCGGTTTATGTATTCCAATGACGGTGGCTTCTTTCCAATCGTCAGGAAAAGCGCTGCCTGCTAGTGATACATTGAAGAACTAGTAGGTATATGAGTGCGGGAGGAAAATATTTAATTATCTTATTTGAAATACCGTCACGCCCCGGGGCCTTTCTACTGTGAAGATCTTTTATAATATCTTTCACTTCGTCGTGGTTGTTGGGGGGGTGACAGTTCGCCCTGGGGAGGTTCGGATGCTCTACGCGCTACGTAACTGTCTACGTAATATTTATATGGTTCGGATCACCCAGCAGAGTGGAAACGGTACACTGCAATTGTACGTTGTCTGCTAGGCATTCGGCTTTGTCGGCATCGCCAAACGTGGGAGGTAGATTGGGTCTGACGAAGGGAGGTATATCTACTTTAGGGTCGTTTTTTAGAGTTCTCGCGAGTGGCCAATAGGCCACGTGAGACGCTTAAAAAGTTTTTCCAGCGTCCGTTCGTGTAATCGGCTACGCGCCGCCTTACTTCTCTCTGTAGAGCACGTAACGAACATCGGTAATCGTCTGATGGGAATCTTACGGAACCCCGTTTCGCGGCATTTTTACGCCTAATAAGATTCTTAATGTCACTAGAGAGATCTAATCTATTTTCGAACACGTCCGGGACTGTACTAGAGGATGAATCTACTACGGTCTGGACGTGTCTAGTTAGTAGACTAGAGGCGGACTTGGTTTCTTCGACTGTGTTTATTAAGTCAGGGATTTGTTCGAGGAGCTCGGATTGTAGAAACTGGATATTTGTGTTGAGTTTTTGCCAGTCTACAACCTGTTTGGTTTTAGTTACTAATAGGGATGGATCGTCAGGTCCTAGTTTGAAAACTACGGGCCTGTGATTGGAGTCTAATTTGTGTGGCACTTCTACGGAGCGTATCTGTAGAGATACGCCGCGTAGCAGTAGATCTAACGTACTGGGACTGTGGGATGAATAGAATGATCGTGGTCTATGATAAGATATCTGGTAGGCTCGGAAGAAGCTACCAGGCTGAGGTCTAACCTGTCCGTAAGCATGTCCAATTCCAGGCCGTTGGAGTTGTTCCGCAGGCATCGCCAAAGTACATTCTTACAGTTAAGGCCGCCTCCTAGGAAAACTGAATCGCCCATGTTGAAGAGGTTTGCTAAGTCACTCTCCAACAGGAGCTTGTTGAAGCTGAGATAGGCTGATGCTAGTATGACGGACCTGTGTCAGGTCATACCCAACTGACGTGCTGACACCTCTAGGTTCTCCAGCTGCGGAGGATCTCGAGAGGATGTCTGTAGACATCTTTTATAATAGATTAGGGTGCCACCTCCTCGGCCTAATCTATCGTTTCTGACTAAATTATAGTTCGCGATTTTAAGATCGCGCCTACTTGATTTGAGAAGGGTTTTTTGTACGAGGAGTATGTCTATGTTGTTTGTTGTTATAAACTCCCGTACTTCGTTTATTTGCCGAACTAAACCGGATGCATTAAACGACACTATCGATAGGGAATACGGCTTTACACGTCCAGTTGTCGTATCCATTTAGGTTTTGAGAATTGGAAAATCTAGGAATAGATTTTATCAAGGCCGTTTGCCATGCTATTATAAAGATATGACGCTCGGGCGGCGTCTCTTTGAGTTCCCGGGCGAAGTCCGATACTTCGTTGACAGGAGCGCTGGTATCTTAGAGTGAGATGTCGGCTTGCTCACTGTCTGATGATGAGAGGATTTAGAGGCCTGGGCCTGTCTATTTTGGCACGCAGGTCGCGGGCGAGGCCCACGTCCGCGTCGCTGCAGGGCCTTGGGACATCCGCAAAAGTTCGCAGGATGGCCGGTGGTCTCGCAGTTCACGCAACAAACCGGCTCGGCTGGAGGGGCCAAGCTTAGTTGGTCGCGTTTGGGGCGGGTACAGTTTTCTGTACGTAGGCACTTGACGCATCTGGGACGCGCGTTACAGAAACGAGCTGAGCGTCCGTAATTTTGGCAGTTGTGACACTGCCCTGGGATGCCACTGGAATACGGCTTATCGATTGAAAGGCCGGAGAGGCGGAGAATACAGGAGATATTGAATATCACCTTACCTGCCTCTGTATTGTCGAGCACGACTAAAATCATGTCGTATTGCCTTTAGCTACGTACGTTGTACATGCTATGTACATTAAGCACGGGGAAGTTCTTGTTGAGAAGGTCGATCTCTATTTCGGCGACTGGAAGTTCTTTGGGGAGGCCGCGAATGACGACGCGCAATTGGCGTTCGTCCGCGAGAGTGTAAGTATGAAAGCTTACGCTTCGCTCCCTGAGAAGGGACGTGAAACGGCGGTGATCGGTAGTCGTTGGAACGACTACCTTGATACCTTCGCTCGTGGATCGAGCGTGGGTACAATTGATGTTTTTGGCTTGAAGCGCCCGGGATAAATCGTTCCACTTTGTCTTATCGTGAATGATAAGAGGTGGTATTTTTGAGCTTGAAGCTCCCGGGATAAATCGTTCCACTTTGTCTTATCGTGAATGATAAGAAGTGGTATTTTTGAGCTCGGAGATTAAATCATCTTGACGTCGCTCTGGGTGGCTGGGGGGGTGACGGTCGCCTGAGGGGCGGCCGTCGCCTGGGACGGTGTTGCCTGAAGGGCAGGGGTAGGGTTTGCTACGGCCTGTCTCTTGACGGCAGGTGGCGGCCTGTGCAGGGTATCGTATACCTCGGAGAGCCAGGGGGAGTGGTCGCGTGAGATTTGCGTTTGAGCGACCGCTTCGACTTCATACCTTGGACTTCGGTGAAGCCATCATCCAAGGCCGATTCATGAGCGGTGCTTATGTGCTCGTCTGCCAAAGCGGCGTTCGAGTAATTGGAGGGGGTGGGGGTGACGTCCCGCGAAGAGGATGAGACGGGGCTACGCGACGGGGTGGGAGTCGATGGACGCAGTGTGAGCGCGGTCGCGGGGGGAGACGCGGGAGAGCGGGGATGGTGGGAGGCGCGACGGCGGCCGGAAGGCGTGAAATGGGAAGGATGGGAGCAGAAAACTGCTACCATTCTTCCAGGAAATCGGGATGGCGCTCCAGAAGGAAATTTCGGGAGCGCCTCGCCCTCACGTTTTATACTAAGCTAGGGGGGGGGAGGGCAGGTTCGCATAAAAGCTGAAATCGCGGAATTTCGCTACCAAATGGAAACCGAGCGCAATCGGGTGCACAACTGAGTATGCCAGGATAGATCTTGACCAAAAAATAGGTTTGTAATATGACTGAACATGATATTTGTATAGTTTAATAAAGAAATTCAATAAAGTATGGTTCCGTGGGTGAGGTATGGAATGTTCCAGAATCCCGTTCCCGAAGTCGTATAAATACCGGGACCGGGATTCGGGAATTCATTCGCGGTCGGTCCTCCAGGAATGTTACTGGGAACGCTCAAGAACAAGAAGAAAACTCTTAGTGAAATGTGAACAATCTGCGCCTCACTCTCGCCCTAGTGAACGCGTAACCGTGTGTTTTATTTCCAAAAATCTCTCCAGACGGTATCTCATCGTAAAGCCCTAGAAAATCTATCCGCCTCAATAACAAATGCATAATATCTTTTGTTTCTGTCGATCTTTTATTTTGATCTAGATTTAGAGCAATTTTCTGAAACAAAATCTGAAAATTACATTATAACTAATAAGTAAACTTGTATTCGTGAAGTGCAGTCGGTATCGCAGCGAAATATACGTTGAGTTTTTATTGTGTGTATTTTTAGTGCTACTAACTAGATGGTAGTAAGTAGTTTGCAGCGACTCGTCTGGATTGGTACCATCGGGCTACCTATTCCTGCCGCTATAACGTTAGGGCTTGCCGTTGACGTGTTTCAATTCGGAGGACAAGGTAGCTGGTAACCTTACTTTTGCTCGAGGCCTAACTATTACATTTTGTGTCGCTAGGCGGCGTAATTTTGTTACCATCAGGAAATCCATCTGCTTGTTTGTCTTCCAATATCATAAGAAAAACCAAAACTTTATAGATGTGTGTTATGTTTTGTGTGGAACTGGGTTTATTTGGGATCTTCGGCTTCTGGTAAGTCCACTCTATTTACTATGCACCGTGTCGCCTGTTTGGCCGCAGTGTAATACTCATACATTTTTTATGCGGGATATTGCAAGTTAAATTATTGTTTTAGAATTTAGGTATGTATTTCATCTATTTTCCAGACATAAATGCACTTGTTGGACGCTTTAGCGAAAAGGGATATAGTTGAGGCTACAGTCAGCGCCTAGTTTATTGTTGCCAGAAAAGAGAAATTTAAGCCTCTGTGGTCTAGAGAGTTCGATTGCCGGGTCGGGCAACAAAAAGAAAATAGAGGTTTCCCAATTTTCTAATAAAAACAAAATGGTGCCGGGATTGGGTATGTGCCCGTTTTCCGATAGGCTTGCCTTCTATTACATTGTGGGATATAGTCTCTTCGGCTAGTCGTGCGTGCCCTGGTTGCGTCTCTGCCTACTCCTTCGGGGATATGGGCTTGAAGATATTACTACTATTACTAAATGTAAGTAGGTAGGTGTAAAACTTTGGGGTGGTACAATATACCACTCTCCCCTAAATGAAAATGTATAATTAGCACGACATATTAATAATTTTCCACATAAATCAAACCAGTATTTTCATTTAGCCTTCCAAACAAAAAAAAAAACAAAATAGAACCATAGTCTTTTGTGTCACGAACGCCCTGCTGGTGTACTGTGTGACATTTTTTGTTTGTTCTTATAGTACTCGTAATACGTAACAATAGTTACTTGTTGAAGCTTTCTATGGCTTAGCTTTGGAGATATTTATTAGACCCTAACGTACCATATCTTAAATCCTTTCCCCAGAAATGACCAATTTCATAATGAAGACCTCATCACAGTCTGATCAGTAGTTTTTGAAAAAAACGCGAACACAAAAAAAAACACCTGTCACGTCCCTCGTCAACTTTGT
>NJDC01003360.1:99835-114513 GCA_002245475.1 Calephelis virginiensis
AGTTGTGAAGAAGGGGCTTAAGGCAATAATTTTAGATGGTTGTAATAAAAAAACAACGAATGAAAAAGTCACAAAATTTTTATTCGACTACAGGAATTCTAAAAATAGTACCACTGATAAGTCTCCCGCCGAAATAGTTTTCGGTCGAAGTTTACGCTCTCGATTAGACCTTATAAACCCTGTCGCGCCGACGCCCTCGTCCACAGACCTCATCCATACCGTGGAACGGAAACAGTCCTTACAGGCTAAATATTACCGAGGTAAAAACAGAACGGACTTTAAAAATAATGATACGGTTTGGATAACTAAACACGTTAACAATAAAAAAACCCTGTTGGATCCGAGGTATAATTAGAAATAAAATTGGGAACAGCATATATTTAGTATACGTGCCACATACACAATGTGAGGTCACTAGGCACGTAGATCAAATAAGAAAAAGATTTGACACGTTACCACTCGAGGACAACTGGGATCCAAGTAATGTACCTGACCTGGCGCCTCCGGCTGCCACCTGTGGCCCAGCATCTCAGCCGGTGGAAGAAGAAGAGTCGGAGATGAGTGTCCTATCGACACCGCCAGAATCTACTTGTGGCGCCAGTATAACCCGAAGGCGGCGAGCGATCTCACCCATCTTCTCCACGCCCGTCCCTTACAGAGACAGCGATCATGATGAGGACCAACAGATAGTTTAAGTTAGGGCTAACTAGATTAAGTTAGTTTAAGTTGATAAGGGGTTAGGCATTTTAAGGGGAAGGGATTGTTATATATGCATAGTACCTACGCGGGCTGCGAGCCGCAGTTATGCTTAATTCAAATAAATCTGTGTGCAACTAGCTAGCGTGTTTGTAAGACGTGCAACACCCCTGTCATTGCAGCGAGGTACATAACAGTATGATATTTGATTCGGCGCGGCTGTGGCATGTGCCGTAACAGCATAGTATCCTGAAAAGAGGCGTGTGAAGAGTTAGGATCTGGCAGGTTTTATTTCGTTAGTGTGGTGGTTGATATTCTTACGACCAATTTGTAAGGTTACGTTATGTTTATTATGTACTTTTAAAATTTTGTAAGGCATTTCCATATGGGTGATAAGACTTTACGAAGTTTATGGTGATGTTTTAAATAAACCATATCACCTGTTTTGTACGTTGTTTCGCGGGAATTAACATCGTAATACTGTTTTGATCTTTCTTTACTGCTTATAAGATTCTGAATAGCCTTTTCGCGGCTATAACGTATTCTATATTGTAAAGCGCGTATATATTCATTATAAGTAGTGCTATTGCTGGTTTTGTATGAGGAAGTTGGTATTGAGGGTTTGTAGCCAAATAATAATTCATGTGGCGTATTAGTTGATGAATGTGGAGTAGTATTATATGCTAATATGGCTGTAAATAGATAACAGTGCCAATCATTTTGATTATCATTGACGAACTTAAGATATTCTTTCAAGGTCGCATGAAATCTTTCCAAAGCCACGTTAGTTTGAGGTCTGTGAGCACTACAAAATAAAGCTTTGATTTTTAGCGTCTTGTAGCGTTAGCATATATTTAAAACGGCATCGGGCAATGGACCTACGACATCGAGGGCTAATCTCTCAAACGGTTTAGTAGATGTAGAAGTAATCTTCATAGGAGCTTTATTTGATTTTCTTAATGGTTTATTAATTTGACAGAGTTTGCATTTTTTCAAATAGTTTTCGACATCTGAGCGCATTCCTTTCCAATAGTAACTGGTGCTGATTCTTTTGTACATACGTTGTGAGCCTGGGTGGCCAGCGATAGGTGAATCGTGATGTTCCATTAGTATTTTTGGAACTTCTACCGGAGTAGGATAAATTAATTGTGTGTGTGTGTGTGTGTGTGTGTGTGTGTGTGCGTGAGTGCGTGCGTGCGTGTGTGCGTGCGTGCGTGCGTGCGTGCGTGCGTGCGTGCGTGTGTGTGTGTGTGTGTGTGTGAATAACATATGAAATCATATTATAAATTTTAGTGTAGCTAAGTTTAGAGAATGGATCTGAGAAATCTGATATAGCGAGATCTGTGATGTTTTCACATTCGATTAGGGTATTCCTAAGTTTAATTAATAGGTTGTATACATCTCTAAATGTGTCTCATCGTAATGGTACTTTCGTAAATAAGAAATAGTAATTTTTGTTTTTATCATTTACATGCTTGATCGTAAAGGGTTCGCGTTCTTCGTTAAGTAAAATATCAGTGTTATCAAGTTGAGATAAAATCTCTTCACAATGCGGAATAGAGTAGTCGAAGTCCAATGAAACTGGGCATGCAATAGCGTTTAATTTAGATGAATGTAGGCCTTGAACATACTCTTCTATAATAGTACTGGAAATGGGAAGTTGATTTGTAAATTAATATTTAAAATGTTTTTCGTAAGATAAATTATTAAGATTACTCGTATTAATTGCATTGCCAGGGCAACGAGATAGCGCGTCAGCAATAGAGTTAAGGCGGCCTTGTTTGTAAGCAATCTAGTTTCAGCGTATGAGTCTGCTACCCGGATCTTTTACGTTAAATAACCATACTAGAGGCCTGTGATCCGTCATGATTTTAAATTTATTGACATATAAATATGGTCTAAAAGTTTTTATTGCAAATAGAATGGCTAAAAGTTCTTTTTCGGTTGTAGAATAATTTCAATCGGGTTTATTCAACGTTCGTGACGCGTAAGCGATAGGTTTATCTTTACCTATAGGACTTTGAGATAAGACGGCACCTACGGCATAGTTACTAGCGTCTGTTGTGACATTGAAAGGTTGTGAGAAATCGGGATATTGAAGAAGAGGGGCGGTAATTAATTTTTCTTTTAAGAAATCGAACGCGTGCTGTTGTTCCATATTCCAGTGAAATACAGAATCCTTTTTTAATAGACAGGTAAGAGCGTTAGTTAGTTTGGCAAATTTTTCTATGAATCGGCGATAATAGCCTATTAAACCTAAGAATGATTTGATTTCCTTGAGGTTTTTGGGAACTGGAAATTGTGAGACAGCCTTTACTTTTTCCGGATTTGGGGAAACACCTTTATCTGTGATATGACCAAGATAAGTGACTTCGTGTCTTAAAAACTCACACTTGTCAGGTTGAAGTTTTAAGTTATATTGACGAAATATGTCGAATAATATTTTTAGTTTGGTCATGTGATCTTGTAAATTTTGGCTATAAACGATACAATCATCTAAATATATATAGCAGTGTAAGCCTTGTAGGCCTGATAGGATGGTATTCATTAACCTCTGGAACGTGGCTGGGGCATTTTTTAACCCAAAAGGCATTCTGGTAAATTCGTAGTGTCCAGACTTGTTTCACATCGTGCAAATTGTGAAACCTGTTTTTGGGAGATCCCTCGGGGAGGTCGTAGTCAGATGAAATCCATTAGAAAGGTCAAGAACACTGAAGTACTTGCAATGACCTAGCTGATTGAGTATGTCTGTGATGAGAGGCAGAGGGTAAGTTTCAGAAACAGTTACGTCGTTGAGGCGACAATAGTCAATTACGATTCTCCACTTTTTCTTACCAGAAGCATCCATCTTTTTCGGAACTACCCAAACCGGGGCGCTCCATGGCCAATCCAATCCAATGATGCCTTGGTCTAACATTTTTTTTATTTGAGTGTCAACTTCCTCTTTATGACACTCGGGAAACCTATAAGATTTTACATGAATAGGAGGTGCATTACCTGTGTTTATAGTATGCTCAATAGCATTTGTGAATGTTAAGGCCTCACCATCTAAATGATAAGTATCTGTATATAACGAACAGCATTCTAAAAGCGTTTTTCGTTCCTCGTCATTTAAATGAGAACAGCGAATAAGGTTTAGTACCTTGTTTGCACGATCGGATTTAGTAATTGAGTTAGAAGAAATATTAAAACAGGGTTTTGATTCGAAACACATATGTTCGAGTGGCGTTAAGGCTACGTGATAGTCCTTGACTTCGATATCTTTCTCGGTAGTATTTAAGATGGAAAGATTAACTTTTCTATTTGGTTTAATTGTTACAATACAGTTAGCGATATAAACACCTTCGCATAAGGTATGATTTAGTACGAGAGATTCATTGTTATGATAAGCGTCGGGCGAGTAATTTGATACAGTACACTCGATGATAGCCTCGGCACGGGCCGGGATGATATCAGTTAGCTGTGTATAAACAATAGGAATGGAATTATTCATTATAGTTAAAGACTTAGAAGAGTAATTAATATTTGACTTAAAATAATTACATAAATCGCTACCGATAATTCCGTCATAATTATTTAAATTAATGTCGTCGTTTGTTACATGAAATTTATAGTTAAATGTGTCAGTGGCTATAATAAACTCCAACTGAAAAGTGCCAAATGTTTTAACAGGGTTTTCAGATATATTAATGCCTTTTAGCTTAACGATTTCTTGTGAAAGAATTGGAGGTTGTAATAAACAGGACTGTTTTACAATGCTTATGGTTGATCCTGTATCGATAAGAAAGCACAACTTATTTGAAGCATGCTTAGAAATAAATAAGTATGAGATAAAGACATCTTTTTGCTATAATCGTTTATTTCGTATATAAATTTAGGTTTTTGAATAAAAATAGCGAGACTCGACTCTTTTAGCTGAGATGCAGATCTAGTAGATATAGCAGAACTCAATACTTTTGATTGAGATGAACATTTGGTATTTTGGCATTTATTATTGCCATTAGAAATAGTATGACTCAGCTCTTTAGGCTGAGATGTAGATTTTGTAGGTTTGGCAAGACTCAATGCTTTCGATTGAGATGAAAATTTTGTATTTTGGCAATTGTTTTTGCCATTTAAAATAGTATGACTCAGCTCTTTAGGCTGAGGTGTAAATTTAGTAGTATTAGTAGGAAGATTAGAATGGAACGTGACGTTAGAATTTTGACTGGATTTTGGGAGACACGGCACCAACATCCTTTTTAATATAAATCACCGTTAACTTTATTTACATAATTACTGTATTCATTTTCACACATATGAGCTGGTGCATGATGTGAATCAGTGCTTGGCAACGGGTCACATTGTGCGTTGTTGGCATTTTCGCGGCGTTTCATATTAAATTGACGCTTGCGAAATTCCATGATCGTGTGACCGACGTTTTTACAATAATTACATATTTTGTTATAGAAATTATTAGGGTTAGTGCTTACATTATTATGCGGTGTTACATGAAATAATTTTCTTGAATTTTTTGACTCTGTTTTTGTAACATTCTGATGAACTATGCCCTACCTTGTTACAGATGGAGCATTGCTTATACGATCTAGAATTCATTTTAGCTAAGTTACATAATTTTTCTTCGTCGGTTGCGTATTGAATTGCATCACTAAGGGTTAAGGGATTCTTACACCTAACAATATTAGAAATAGAGGGATTTAATCCTAATAAAAATGAATGTAGTGCAAGGTCTTCCATGGCTGCTATTCGCCCAGGAAGCTGCTTCTTGTCGTCGCAACTATAAAATATGTCAGATTGAATGCGTGTAAAAATTTGCTCAACTCTTAAGGAGTACTTTGTAACATCTTCATTTGGTAATTGTTTTGAATGTTGTAAGTCAGATAGTAAATGCGTAGCATGCTTTTTCTCGCCGAAAGTAGACCTAAGAAATGTTTTTAAATTTGTCCATTCTGTGAATGTTTTTAGGCTACATGCAACCTGTGCTTTACCATCTAATTGGGATAAGATGAATTTACATAAAATAATTTGTTGGTCTAAGCTAGCTAACGACATTGCATTTTTGCAATTTGTAAGGAATGCTGGGAGTGACTCTCTGTCCCCACCATAAGGTTTGATGAATTCGGCTAAAAAGGAAAGCGTTATTTTTCCGACATTTTGTTAAATTCTAACACAATTTCGATTTTAGTGATGTTAATGTTATTTAATTATGATATGCTGAATCAAATATGAAGTAAAAATAAGTAAAAGCGAGTAAAATAGAGTAAAATACGTTTTAAGAAACAGTGGAAATATATAATGCAATAGTATGAACATAAAATTAAGTTACAATAATTATATTAAAGGATTCAGAGTCTAATTGATTTAGAACTGCACTATAAAATCACAAAACACTTACAATAGAATGCCCGTGTACATTTGCATGATGCCACGTGGTGGTCGACGTGATGTCCCTCTTGCAGTGACGACACGTAGGATGAGTGGGTGATACGGCTTGATATGATGTGTGAGTAATACGCCTGGAGATCCAAAGTTCTGGATCGGGCTCGTGCTGTGCGCCGAGACTGACCATCGTCCTTGTGCAAATACTGTTGAAGTGGGCTCTCGCTGAAGAGCGGAGGCTGACCGTCGTCCTTGTGAGAATAATGTTAGAGCGGGCTCACGCTGAAGGGCGGAGGCTGACCGTCGTCCGTTGTAGTGGCTGACGCAGGCTTAACCTTGGGTCAAGTCTTACTGTTGATCAGAAGACAGCGGGTGGCTCAGGTTCTGGATGCCAGTATCTGTATTTCACCAGATTTCTTCTCTGACATCCCACTTCTGACACCAATTTGTTACACGGCCTTTCCCAAATGTCTTTTAAAAAAAAACACTTTTTATTCACCACTTAATTTATTCACACAATTACAGTTTTTTATGAACTTCCCAAATATTATTTTTAAGATAAGAGAACAGTTCGCGGCGGAGTCCAGAACGTAACTAACTAATAGAATAAGTCAAGGAAAGACGATTGAAAATGATGCTACGAGTATGTGAATATGCTAAGTTAATGAAAAATTGCAGCGCGTGTGGGAGACTGTTGATTAAGATTGTACTGCTTAGTATTAATGGTTGTAACAGAGCCCAGACCAACACGGGAAACATGGAAACCGCACAAATAAAGATTGCACAGAACGTTCACTTCATGGTTTATAGCACTCTTATCAAGCCTCACATTGAAGATGTCTAATAAACAGGACAACACTAGAGCATCCGTAAAGATGGTGTCTGGAACTATGTTGTTCTTCCAACAGTTAGTTAGTGTTGGTGTTAGGTGTTAGTGTTTCCAACAGCGACCTCCTTGGACCTGGGTCCGCAAGGGCTGGACTACTGTGTTGCGTCCGGGACTCACGCTCTGGGTACTCGTCTCTCCTTGTGCAGTGGTCGGTCGACTTCCGCTCGATACCGTGAACTCTGAAAGTTATGACAACTTCGCTAAGCCACTGTCGCCCAGACGGACGACAGTGCCAGGCCACAACAATGCCCAGGGTAGGGATTATAGGTCCTCCCACTGAACATGTCGCGGCACACAATTGGCTACCATCGTAGCTGACATTTACATAGTTTCTTTTATCCTCGACTATTAGCATATCTTTGGTGTTGGCAAGCAGGTGTTTAGCAACATCGGTCAAGATATGCACACTAATAACTTTAATAACACTCAATAGGTAAAAATAACAAACTTAGCGTGTGCTCAAAAATATTAATTACAATACAAATATGTCATTTGACCGCATTTAACGTAAAGTAATTCGAATTTTCAAAGACCGGGCCAATCCGCTTGAATCCTTAGCGTAGCGTAGAGATGTTGGGGTCACTCAGTGTTCTCTACCGCATCTATCATGGGGAATGCTCTGAGGAGTTGTTTGGTTTAATTCCAGCCGCTGATTTCCACCTTCGGACATTGCGTCAGAGCTTAAGGTATCATGCCCATCATCTCGATGCGTGACGATCTACAACTGTGCGATTCCGAAGACAGTTTTACCCCGTTTAACACCTTTGTGGAATCAGTTACTGAGGGCGGTATTCCCAAACGATTATGAATTAGGAACCTTTAAGAAGAGCGTACTCATTCCTTAAAGATCGGCAATGCATCTGTGATACTCCTGATATTGCGGATGTCCGTGGGCGGAGGTGATCACTTTTCATCAAGTGACCCACTTACTCGTTTGCCTCCTATTCTGTAAAAAAAATATTGCGAAAAGCTTAATATTTGTTTGCTATGCTTCTAATCACTTGTTTATAGCTATAAAGAAATACTCAATTAGCTATTGCATATTAAATACGTAGAAACTCACTAAATTGTCTTGTTTATCACTACATTTTTTATTCTAGACTTAATAAATTTCGTTTCATTTTCTAATTAACTTCGGGCAGGAATACGACGTATCAGAGTCCCGCTAGTGAGTGAACTCGGCGTCGCCGGGAGTAAATTTGTATCGGAAGATTCTCGAAATTACGAGAACAATTAGAAAACCGAAAATGGTTAAGAATCTATGAGTACTGGTTCCCCTATTCGTCACTAGGAGACTTTGTTTCACTAGCCAACGAAGTAGTTGGGCTTATCGCTCATAGAGGTCGTGACTTACGCTACTATTGATTTTGGTAAGTCATCAATTTGGTGAATAACCTGTCATTTATTTCATTTTGCTATTATTTATATTTAGTATTTAATACGGGAAAATTTAGTAGTAAGCGGGATGTTAACTACTTTGGTAATGTTACGATTCCACTTCGTTACAAACTGTTTTTTTTTGTTTCTCACTGCATTGCTGTAATATAGACCGAGGTGATGGAGGCTAGTGCCGCGTAAATATTGCTTGCTAATTTTGGCCATTGCCCAGTGAAGAGGTTAAGGTTCACGTACCTTAATAACAAGGGCTTCTTTGAGCAAACTGATTAAACCTACCAGTGGTAAAGCAACCTCGCTCTTCTCTACGTCATGTACGCTAACAATACTTGGTTCAGCCTTTATATTTTTTGTCGTTTTATAGCACTCCCATGTAGAATAAAAATAATCTAGTATTAGTTCCTCATAATAATTGGACAGTAACACGGACCCAGCTCCATAAATCTGACACAATTTCTGTTTAACGCCTTTTTTATTTGACGAAAGTTCAGTAAAAATAGATTTGTTTTTATCCTCCAAGTGCCATTAAGTCAGTTCGAAATATCAAAAAAATTAAAATTAAAACAAAAAATACACTGCTCACGTTTTTAAAACAATTTAAAAGCATTAATCTGGTATTCCAATTTGTCTAATAAATCGACGAAAAAATGGACAAACAAAGTGTTTCGTGCAGTGCTCAAATTGCTAAGGAAATAAGTGAAGCTTAAAAAAGTGTGGATTTAGTAAATCTAGAAAACAGTCTGCAACCATACTGCCACAACACTTTTACGTTCAAAAAATAATTGATCAACATTCTGTAAGAAAATATACTACAGAGAAGGTAGATAGATCACCATCTACCCTCTCTATCTTTTTAAAAAAAGTAACGAGATATAACTTAATTTGGTATCGCAGGCGAGGAATGAATTTTTTTTTTATTGTTTACTAGCTGTCACGGCAAACTTCTTTCCACCCATTCAGTTTGTAAGAGAAAAATAAAAATGTTATTTTTCGTAGTTTCCTCTTAGTTTTCCCTTTTTTATCTTTTTAAACCTCCCATGTAACATGATTATTTAGTCAATTATATAGTCTATATTTGTGATATTTAGAAAATCAGTAAGGTTATTTTTGAAATTCGATTAATTCAATGCTGGAAATTAGAATCGAGTGTAACAGTTAAGGTACTGCTAACATGAGACTATTTTAGTTGATTTGTTGAATTTGCTCCATGCGAATAATCAGCTAGTACTGTGTTCAAAGGTTCCAAAAATGACGTCTACGTTTCCAATTTCCAATTTGCTTGATATCGAGATTCAAGAGTAGGTAACCCTACAGTTCGTGTATGTCAAAATCTTAATAATCCGTGGCTACACTGTCGAGCTTATAATAAAATCGGACATTATTAAAACTCTCCCATCGAGCTTTTAGATAAGCCTACGGGTGAAACTATGGACTAATACTGGTAGCTATATGTTTAAATTTGAAATACTAAAATAAAAAAAGTACTAGTTTTGTGGCAATCTGCGAAGATGGGCGCTGATCGCCTATTTTTTAGTGATAATCACTGGGTAAAGTGCACATGAAATAGTTGTCAAATGACATGTTTTGTGTTTGCTATCTCCAGTGACCAGCAGAAATACACTGTCCCCTGGAAGTAAGTTGTGCAGCCCCTTAAAATCGCAAGTATAAGCAAAATGATAAATTCAAATAAGAAAAAAAATCATCGGTTCTCAAATCCGAAGATATCTCTTGCTACTAATTGTGTCAAATATTACAAATTTCCTGAATTCGTTGTCAAAAATAAAATTCAGAAATACAAATACAAAAGAACACGGGCGGTCTTACAAATTTGATTGTCTTCGGATTTCTTTCAAAGTTTAATAAGAATAGCGAATGAGGAAATCGTTTTATGACTAATACTACGTTTACTGCGTAACTACGTTCTCGAAAGTGGGGGGCAGAAGTCAGTTGGTGACCCCTAAGAAACATTTTTCAAGAAACATAAGCATACAATGTTACTTGTTAAGAAATTACTTTACAAAAAATTGTAAATTTTTTGTATGCTATTTGAAGGCAAGCAAGCAGACGGATTTACTAATGGTAAAAAATTTACGCCGTTTCGTGTCAGGCCTCGAGTAAAAATAAGTTTACCGGCTACCTTACCCTCCGAACCGGAACAACATGACATTCCGTAAACACGTCACACACGTTCGATTTTTTCATATTTTCGTTCGATAGAGTACAATCATTCAAGTTAAAAAACACGACGCCATTACTGGGTGTATCAGCTGACCATCCGAAAATAGCAAATAATTATGAGTAGTTCAATAGTGATGTTATTTTTTTTATATGCTTAAAACATAATATATCAAATTAGCCGACCAAGCGAACTTCGTCTTACTTGACATTAACACCCACTAAAAGTTTCTCTTAACCAAAAAACAGTTTTTTTTTCATTTTTCCAATTTTTCCCTTCTTTTCGTATAAACCTTCTCACAACAAAAAAAAAGAATTTGCAAAATTTGTCTATATGTTCAGGCGTAATGCGATCAACATGCGAAATGTTTATTCATACATCAAACATTTATATTAAACTGATTGTTGCCCAACTCAAATATATATTAGACTAGAATGTGTTAATCTAAGGTACTCTTTGTGTCCCTCAAATTTGACGAAAATCAGTTTAGCAGTTTTTGCGTGAAGAAGTAACAAACACACAAACTTTCGCGTTTATAATAGAAGTAGGACTAGCCGACCCACGAACTTTGTGTCTCTTGATGAAATTTAAAATAAGTTTTTCCCTCGCAATTCTCCCGGTCTTTCTCTATATGTGATCCTTCTCCTGACAATAACTAATACAACAAACAAATAATTTGTTTGCTATGCCCGTTGTTTCTCTGCGAGATATGATCCTTAATTCGGTGATCCGCATGAGAACGAGAGTAACCGACACAGTCTAGAGAGTCAGCAAGCTGAAGCGACAATGGGCAGACCACGTTGCTCGCAGAACCGACAACCGCTGGGGAACAAAGGTTCTCAAGAGGCTACCCCGCAACGTAGGACGTAGTGTTGGACGACCTCCCACCCGGTGGACTTATGATTTGGTCAAAGTAGCGGGGAGTCATTGGATACAAGTGGCTGGTAACCGTGACATGTAGCGCTCTTTGGGGGAGGCCTATCTCTAGCAGTGAACGTCCTCCGGCAGATGATAATGATGTGCATGTAACGTACGCACACATACACATACAATGATGATATTATCATATAAACAATACTTTTCTTATACTTAAGAAACACGATAGTTCTAATAAGTGACGTACTATCGAGTCGATAATTTATGTCAGGCAATGTTGCCTGCAGTCGAAATTTGGGTGATAAATATCTCTGTTTTATTATCTTCTGTTTTACTATTCATATTAATTACTTGTAATGCGTACATCTTTCTATCCTTGTAAATATCTGTTTTTGACTATTTATAACTTTGATGTCCCTTATGATTGTTATTGTTTCTGTTTTTACTGTGTTTTTAACAGTTTTTCTCTTTAGTAATCCCTTAAAACCACTGAAATACACTACAATTTACAATATTTGACATCAGTCAGAGAAACATGTAGAGTGTTTCTGTGAAAAAGAATAAAGTTAAAAAAGTGTAACTAAAATATAAAATCCTGATGCTAAAAAGGTAATGATAAAAGAAGATAAGAGAATGTGAAGTCAGTAAGATGAGATGCCGGCAGAAATAGGTAGGGTAATAGATGAGAGATAGTAGCTGTAACTATCCCTACTCTTCACTTGTAAAATCTGCTAGTATTTTGATCAATAAACTCCAGAGTCAGAGAGAGAGGATGAATTTTGAAATATTAAATCATACTAAATAAATAATTATACGTAAATTAATACACAATTACATAATTTTATAATAAATAGGCAATAATATAATAATAATTATATATAGTCTAATAAAATCCAACCCCTCCCTACAAATGTATCTAAGACTAGTTTCTCACGAGTTTTAGGCAATGAAATCCGGAAATCTCTTAGGTTAACTTCTACGCCTTGCTTGCTATGCATTTTTTCCTAGATTCCGGAATCTCTTCAGCAAGTTATGTCTTACGCTATGCACGCTGTCGCACTCTGGTTACGTAAGATATTACCTGATCTCCACACTACTAATTTACCGACGTCTAGGTATTTATTTATTAATTAAGCCGTAACCAGAAATTAATTTAAAAGAGTAATTTGGCCATTTAATCGTCTAGTAGTGTTAATTAGAACCCATATATTGTAGTAAGTAACCCGTTAGTTCTGCAATGGTACAGTTCACTTCTTATCAAATTCTAGTCCTACCTGCCTAACTCTACCTTATTTTATGATGTTTATAGCCTACTCTAGGAAATTTCTCTCTATTAATATGTAATACAATTTATAGCCTGGAAATTTGAAGTTCAATGAGTGAAACTAGCTTGATAGAGTTAGTTGACAGTTTCTTTAATTTGGAAGGGATTAGAAGGTTAAGATTTAGACTCTACCTCTCTACCAAATAGTGTTTAATGATATAGAAATCCTCCCCATCCCCGGGGAAGAATATGAGCCCCGCTACATCCGCTCATACACTATGGGTGGCTCCCATAAGCATTTCCACCCTCTAGGAAAGAAGTAAGTTTGATTAGTATATAATTTGTTGATAATAGAAAAGGTTACTCAGAACCAATCAATGCACGTACAAGGCAAATACAGCCTTACAAATTGTTATGGTTATAAAGGGAAGGACAACGTCTCTTACAAGACAGTAGTTGTTATTCAAATTTAAACAACAATTTTAATGAATTAATAAGTTTGACTATGTTTTATGTTCTGTTCATGTGAAACTCAATAACAAGTCTATCAAAGGATCTTTAAGGAGAATCTGACAATAAATTGTGCATGCAGTTCTAGGGCTTGACCATAACAATGAACATTGTCAGAAGTATCAGTAGTTTGTACATCGGTGTACAGATACAAGTACAAATATATTTATTTAAATAGTCTTCAAGTAAAAAGTCCTGATTAATTTCGTTATTAACTGGAAGTCGTATGTTTAACACAGTGAGTTCGTTGACTGATGCTTAAGCTTTTAAATTACTTATACAACATCGGAACACCATCACATATGGCTTAGTCAATACATGGGCGCACAAGCACAATGATAAGATATGTCTAGTGTAGTGTATACAATGCGTAGGGTTTGGTTGAATATAAGATAAACACATCTACACCTTTAAATTGCCCTACGGTGTCATAAACATAACTTGTGACATCGTCTATCAAGTGGTAGTTTACGTAAGGGCTACCAGAAACCGGTATTCTCCATAAATGCATAATACAGCCATATGGATAGTCCAAATAACATGTACTAAGTATAGTGCGCTCTAACTTGTGCCATTAGGCTATAAAACCAAGTGAGAATGCCCTCAGGGAGGGTTGCATCCGGAAGCTCGTATTCCACCCGTCTCGATGACCTTGGTTCGACAATTCCACAAGACAGGTTTTGACGGGGAATAAAGACATGACTAAATGTAGACGTATCAGTCCCATATTCCATCGGTAAAGTGTGGAAACGTTTTGGTCCCTAAGTGTACAGTATTTCTGTGGGTAAGAGTGTATATGAATCTCACACGGTAACTCGAACACCCACGCTTGACTTTCGATCTATTCAATTTAACTCCAACACATCAGGCTGTACGAATACACACCGTATAAAACTAGTAGGGTATATCTATATCAAACAATTAGTCATCCCCATGACTCTCCAATAAATTTGTAACAATGGTGAATTGACTATTTTTAATTATTAATATTATTGCAACCATAACTCTTCTGGTAATGCAGTTACAAAACTGGTTCCACATCAATAAATAGCCCTTTATTAGACCATTTACGAATGCAAATCAGCAACAGTTAAATTTTAAATTTTAACATTGCTCTACATAACCAAATCATTGTCAAAGTATTCTGTTTGATTTAGATTAGGGATAACTCACATTTTATTATAGCCCCTCTATCGCCAATATCGGGGAAAATCATTGGTCCATCTCATCTGGATGCAGCATGCAAAACCAGGAATTTGACAGATAAACGTAGCACAAACGTTACTTTCAATGACCTCACTGGCCTTTATTCAGCGAGAGGATCAGCTTAAATAAAACACGTAATATCCAACGTAATAGGACCATAACAATATTCCGTTATGTATCAGCAACCTTGCTGTCTAACATTTTGACAGCTTCTCAATAAAATAAATACAATTACAATATTGTAAAGTGATAGCAAGATAACCTAAACCCATAAAAGTCATGGTGGT